>FXXK01000921.1:34474-45393 GCA_900184695.1 Betula pendula | reverse complement strand
TGCATTTTTAAAAATTGTGATTTGAAAAAGTAAAAAATCTACGTTTCAAATAGCAGATAATGAGATAATTTTTTGAAAATGCACGATTTTAAAAGTTAAACTGCGATTTTAAAGGCCAAAACGATTTTGCCAAATGTTTAATTATATTTTTTTTAAAATTACGTTTTTAAATCGCACTTTTTAAATCGAAAATCCAAACAGATTCTAAACGACAATGTTTTTCATTAGGAAAACGTTACATTGAGACTTACATACGGAGCATACCAACTTTGATTGTTAAGTATATGATATATATATTTTTACAAAATATTTCGTGGCGTGAATGTTACATGAATTTCTCTAAATTAATCACGTTAGATGGAGATTGAAAACCTAATTACCATCATTAATTGTTCATTTGTGAAGGGATTGAGAAGAACAAAAATCCTGACGTAATTGCCCTTTAGGACAGATGATGATTAATTTGGTCAAATTTGCCTTGGTCAAATTTGCTTTTGCCTGAGAAAATTAAACAAGTGGTGCACCCTAATTGTAGAGTGCGTCCTTACATCGTGATCTGCCAACCATTTTCACACAAGCTTTTCTTTGATTTTTTTTTTTTTTTAAAGAAACAAAATTATTTTTTATTTTCCTATTCAAATCAACTCTAAAATAGCTTTTCTTATTTTTCTATATACCATTAAAATATTATTTTCTTACAAAATACAACTTCCCTACTTAGTACTAGTAACAAATATCCTAAAGCTTGTTCTCGGAAAATCTTTAAAAAAAAAAACTATAGAAAACACCTGCAGCAAATGTCCTATAAGTTTGTTTCCTTCACTAAACCATTGGGTAGCTACAATGCTACCTAATAAACAGTATAATGACAAAAAGGAAAAAGTGAGAAAAAAAGAACAAAATAACAGTAAATAAAGAATATTTAATTGATAAAAAAAAAAAAAGAGAATTTATTGTTGATTTTTTTTTTTTTTATAGGGAAGCAAAAAATAATTTTGTTCCCTAAATTTTGAAAAAAATGGTTAGGTGTCTACTCTGCTAGTGCTCTTACCATCACTTTATTTTATTTTATTTTATAAAATTTCAACAGTCCCCAATGAAAGATCAAAAGAAGAAAGAGGAGAAAGAAATATTTTAGGTTAAAATAATGAATACATAAGCTATATTGAAGCTTAGCTTAGCCTTTTTTTTTTCTCCAACCAATTTTTTTTTCTTTCTCAGTTTGATTTATTTTTCTTTATTTTTTCTTCTTTTCAATTGATTTTTTTTATAGTAATTAAATGTGATGTTTTNATAGGAAAGTAAAAAATAATTTTGTTTCCTAAATTTTGAAAAAAAAGGTTAGGTGTTTGCTCTACTAGTGCTCTTACCATCACTTTATTTTATTTTATTTTATAAAATTTCAACACAGTCCCCAATGAAAGACCAAAAGAAGAAAGAGGAGAAAGAAATATTTTAGGTTAAAATAATGAATACATAAGCTATATTGAAGCTTAGCTTAGCCTTTTTTTTTTCTCCAACCAATTTTTTTTTCTTTCTCAGTTTGATTTATTTTTCTTTATTTTTTCTTCTTTTCAATTGATTTTTTTTATAGTAATTAGATTTGATGTTTTATCTACCACCATTATCCTATAAATAGGAGTTTTGTATTGTAACATTAATCAAGTCAATAAGAGCAATAATGTAATTCTCAAGGCTTTACTTTGTGGATGTAGGTCATAAACCGAACCACGTAAATCTCTTGTCTCATTTTTTTATTTATTCCGCTATTTATTTATTTTCCTATTTCATTATCGATTTTTTCATGGTATTAGAGTCAAATATTTTGAGTTCAAACCCTGACTCGATCATTCACCCCCATTTCAATTAAATATTTTATGCGTTGGGTCTCACCTATTAAAATGAAGTTTGAGCCCACACGCGGGTGAGAAAATTAAAGTATTGATTAGCTGATTAAATTTATCACTTCCTATCAGTTTAAGCTTTTAAGATAAGTGGTAATTTAACATGGTATTAGAGCAAAAAGTTTTGAATATTAACTTTGTCATTTATTTCATATTTCAATTAAATATTCCACATGTTGAGCCTTACCTATTAAAAATGGCGTTTAACATTAGGGTGAAAATCCAAGAGGAAAACAAAGAGAAGATGGTAGAAAAGTGAAGCGTAATTCGTTCTCTAGCTGGTGCCTTTTTATAGACAAATTTGCAACCTTTTGGGAAGAGTTGCACCACTTTTTCTTTAGCCTCCATGAAAATTATCACCTTTTATTAAAAAAAATAATAATAAACCAATAAAATGTAAGAATGACCACACTTATTATGGTGCGATACTCCCATTCAAATAATTCAAACTTACGTGGCAAAATTCTCCTCACATCACATCATTATCCCAAAAAAGAAGTTGGCATAGGTGCATAGCCATTATGTTCACTGTCTAGCGCCACAATGGGCTTTAGGCGCGCATGGGACTTTTTGAGTCCATGGGATTTACTACACATTGGAGACAAATCCAATCTCCTAATGTTGTGTACGTCATACATGGAGTGCACCTTGTGTATTCCTTTTAAAGCCATGGTTTTAATGGCAGGCAACTATCTTTGGGAAGATTAGGAAAAGAAGGTTTCATGATCTTTTCTTTGCATGGCCTTCAAATTTGAAGGCACCCAGAATTCTTTGACCTCTCTCTCTCTCTTCAAATGATTAACCCAAAGAAATTAAAAGTTAAATCATATGACTCATTCTATGCTCTATTTCAGAGGTGATTGAGTGGTTGGTTGATTTGATTTGGAATATATTGGATTGGTTTGTTACGAAGCATTTGGTGTGTTTTATTAGTCGGTGGTGGGAAGTTGGTTGTTAGGTCTTCCATAAAAGGTGTTAGTTCGGATCAGTAAAGATTTTTAGCAATTTTTACTATTCAGATCAAAAGTAATTCGAGTAGTAAATGTGAAAGAGTTTTTATGGAATTTATCTGTCTTTATTTGTCTTAACAGGTCTCAAATAGCCAGTTCACTTGTTGGGACAGATAAATTTTATAATTTTTTTTTATATTTACTGTTTAAATTAATAATAATTTAAACAATAAATATTAAATAACTTTTATGGGGTTGATGCCTGAACAAGTAAAGGGGAAAGGGAAAAAGTCAAAGACATTGTCGATCGGTGATTATTCTGGAAATATATGATATTTTAAGCAAACCTTTGAAATGCGAATCATAGAGCCTCCCATGCAGCAGTGGGTGGTATTATTAAAATTCTCTTTTCTTTATTAGTTTTGTTTGAATTTTTTTCACACCATCTTAGTTTGGTTATATAAGCTAATGCCAAATCATCAATTTCCATAAAAGTTTAAATTTAAGAGTGAATTTAATAATTTCATCAGTAATTTACTTTTTTTTTTTACATGTAGATTCAAAATCCCATCCAATAAGCAAATCTAAAATACTAGAGTAGGTTCATATTAGAATTCATGAAATGAGGATTACATATTTTAAAAATTTAAGCTTAAGGGTGAATTTAATCGCTTAACAATTCTTCTTAAAGATATTAAATTGTTCTTCAAACTAGAATAAATCAAATTAATAGGATGCCGTAGAGTACTAACAATAGCTTCCTTTAAACATTATTTGTTTTCTTAGTGTAGAAAAAACTGTTAAAAAAACAAAAAAAAACATCTGCAATAATTTTTTTAAACTATAAAAATACAAAGGGAATAAAAAATTGTTTCCTTCATCTAGGAAACTAAAAGTGGTTTCCTTAGTATTATTTTAATATAAAAAACTATTTCTCTCCTCTCTTTTTTCTCTGCCATTTGTTTAAAATAATATTTAAATTATTTTTTTCCTCTTTTTCTTTTAATATTTAATTAAAGAATATTTAAATAATATTGTGAAATAATAAGGAAAGCTACTATAAAAATTATTTAAATAGAGAAGCAAAATGTAGTTTAATTTTTTATATTAAAAAAAATCTTAGAAAAATTATTGCTAGTAGACTTACACCACAATTAAGCTGATATTTTAGATCAAATGGAAGAACCTAAATAGCTTCGAAAATACCAGTCATTACCTTTAAGAGTGCGTGAAAAAGAGGCATTTAATGTTGAAAACTAATTTTTCTCATAAGCTCATAAATAATTCTAGAAATTTCTAATATGTTTTAATATTAAGGGCCCATTTGTGGCCCCATTCATTTACTGGCACGTCATGTTGGGGAAAGTTATTACAAGGGAAAGGGATCCTCCCTATTTCAAAGAAAATAGAGAATATTTAAAATTTTTATTATAATTTTACTACTCTTTTTACATTAATCGGATACTCTCCATTTATTTCAAAATGATAAAGATCTAAATACGTTTACAAGACCATAAATTCGAAGGAACATGCTCCTCTCCGGCACATTGATTCGGTTTCTTATATTTGTGGACGGAGCCAGGAGATAAAATGGGTATGGGCCAAAACCAAAAAAAATTTAAGGTAGGGCCAAAAAAAAAATTGGGTATGGGCCAAAAGGTAAAAAAAAAATAATATTAACTTATAATTAAGCTTAAATTCTTTTTTTTTTTTTTGGGCGGCCCCCTCCCTCCCTCCGTCCCTGTTTGTGGGTAAATTTGTTATTTATTTTTTTATTTACAAATTTGCTTTTAAATGTAAGGAATTGGATCCAAATTCAGATTTGGAAGGGCTCCGCATAAAAGTTCTTACGAATAATGGTATAAGTTAATTTTATGTTCATAAGGTGGACAACAAAAATTTATGTAACTTTTAAAATTACTATTAAATTTATGATAAATTATTATTGACTTTTGATCCAATAATAATTTTAAAAGCCATATCAATTGTTAGTGGACACAAAGTAAACAATGGATTGACATTAATAATTACACTCTTTTTATGATTGAAATTTAATTTAATTTTCTTTTTCTCTTTCTTATAAAAACTTCAAATTAAATTTTATGAGCCATTAAAAAAAATTAGAGCAGATGGTATATTTTTTTTATACCACCTAAGGCCTAAGCCAATGGTCAAACGGAAGCTTGTAGTTCCTATTATTTCTATTCTTTTGTAGTTTGATTTATTTATTTTTATTTTTCTTTAATTTTTGCTTTTGCATTGCTCCCATTTCCTTCCTTTTTCTTCTTTCTACACTGGCTTGGATTTCGCTATAATTGATCGTTATCCCGGTGTCTTACCTCGAATAATGAATTGGAGCAAAGAAAGGTGGGAACTCAGCTCTAAATTTAGTTTTTTTTTTTTTTTTTTTGGCTCTAAACTCAGCTCTAAATTTAGTTAATATTGACCTTGAATTGCTCTCCTAATTAAATCAAGCTAATCATTTTAGGACTGAAAAATTTTGGACACAACCAACAATCCAATACAAATATGATACGAAATTAATGGATTAGAGTTTAACGTAAATAGATTCATACCAAACCGGGTCAATCCAATTAGCATGATTAATAAATTGGTCAATTTCGGATAAACTCACATAACCTATATAAATTTAAATTACATATCATTTCCATCTACCTTCCATTTTGCTAAAAATTAATGTTGATGTTTAGTGAGAATGTTTTATCATGTTGTTAGAATGTAATTAATGGCTCAGTTTGTTTCGGCGTAAAATGATTTTTAAAAAATGTTTTTCGTATTTTGTCGGTGTTTGGTGCGACAGAAAATAATAGTTAATAGAAACTAATTTCGGTTTGACCAAAAAATCTTCTTTAATTATCATAAAATGGTTTCTATTTTTTAAAATTGTAAACCATTTTTCGAGTTTGAATTTTTCATTCTCAAATCACCAGATCACAGCCAAAACACTACCAAATGTTGCTGGGACCCGGTTGGGACACCACTGGGACCCAATCGTGACCTCGTCAGGATCTTTTGTGACATCGCTAGGACCCGTTGTGACCGAGTCGAAACTTGGTTGGGGCACTGCGGGGGCCTCACCTAGACCTGGTCAGGACCCCATTGTGACCTGTTGGGACCCGTTGTGACCCATCAGGACCCCACTAGAACCTTGTCGTGTCCCGTTGAGACTTTATGGGGACCCCACCCGGACTTCGCCGGGATCCGTCGTGACATCGCCGGTATCCTGTTGAGACCCGCCAAGACCTCGTTGGAACCTCGCTAGGACATCGTTGAGGTCACAACGAGATCCCAATGGGTTCCGATGGTGTCCTGGCGGGGTTCCATCCGAGTCACGGCAGGGTCTTGAACAGGTTTCGGCGATGGTCTAACGAGGGTTTGATAGTGTTTTGAATGTGGTCCGGGATTTTATTAATATATTATATTAAAAAAAAATTATATTCATATTTTTAAGTTATGAATAAAAATTAATTTTTATACGTTAATATGATTGATTGAAAATATAAATAATATTTGTGATTTTTTGTACGTGCCAAACGTCGAAAAATGTTTTTAGCGGAAAACATTTTCCTCAAAAATGATTTCCCTGAAAGTATTTTCCGACAAAAATCATTTTACGCCACAATAAACGGAGTCTTAGTTTCTTTGTTGTTATGTGTTTGTTTACGTAGATGAACTTTATTAGATTATAATATTATTTTGATTGATATTATGCTGAGAAGTTGGATTATATTTATTAACTATGGTTACAGAAAATTGGATATTGATTATTAAATTAATTGTCATGAATCTACTCGAAATATATTAAAATAATTTGTGTTCAGGTCAACTCAACACGATTTGTTTATTAAATGGATTATTCAAGTCATGTCAGGATTGATGGTTTGACCAATTTAATTAAATAGATTGAGTTAGAGTTGACACATATAATCATATACTTGTGGCTTGATATAATAAGAACCTGACTCATGAATTCAAATTGCCACCCCTTATTAAATTGCTCACTTACCCCAAAAAATAAATAACTAAAATAAGTAAATTGAACTGTTCATTGTACGAATTTGTCTCTATTTTTTTTTGGGAAAACCTTCTCACATACCATTCATATATGAGGAAAAACTTGAGCACAACTTTAAATCATTAAAATTTCAGTAACATCCAAAAGGGCATCCTCTAAGTGAACCACTTCATTGATCTGTAACAGAACGGCTAAGCTTTGCTAAATAGTGAGCAGCTCGACTCGTCTCTCATCTAACATGGGACACACCCCATTGTTGAAACGATTTTAAAACAATACGAGCATCTTCAATAACTTGGCCATAGTGATACTAGTTTTTGGCATTCTGTCTTAAGGCTAAAACTACCTGTGAAGTATCTCCTTCCAAATCCACTCTTTGCCACCCATCTCTTTAGCAAAGATAACCGCTCTTAAGACAACAATAGATTTAGCCACAGTCGAATCAAGAATATTACCCTTAGAAGAGTGCAATGTAGTCAGCATATCCCCACAGGATTCCGAATGATCACACCTATGCCCATCTTACGATTATGCACATCAACCGCACCGTCCCAATTTACTTTTACGTGTCCCAATTTGGCTCATTTGATTTTACAATAATGTTGGCTCAAATTTTTAATAAAATAAAAAATGCGTTCTTAATTTAAAAATTTTAAATGATGTGGCACATTATATGACAAAACAAAACAAAATCTTACTCAGAAAATGGATCGATTCCTTAATTAATTTATGGTAACGTGATCAAAGATATTCTTGCCTTTTTCTAGTGAGTGATTTAAACTAATAATTTTGACTTAAAGAAACATGACCCTTAACTATAATACTGTACTTAAAGGTTGTGTTGAATGTGTTCTCGCCATGAAATTTGACTCCCTAAGAAAGCTCGATTGTTATGGATAACCAGTAATTGCATCCATGTTCTGCATATAAAAGAGTTATATCAAATAATCAAACAATTGTGATAGTCCAAAAACAACCTCTCTAACTTCCCTAAAAAGACTAAATAAATAATAATAAAAAAAACCTCTCTAACTAAGATCTCGATAGTGCAAATCCTAATTCCGTCTTGATCAACTTGTCAAAGATCGGTAAAGAAAAAAAATGCTATTTTCTATTTTCTCAGAATTTTCAATTGACGTGAAATGTTCAATCTATCAATTTTAATTAGAAAAATAATAAAAAAGTTCAAGGGTGAATTGAACATATATGTCACATAAGAATGAAAAATAGCATTTTTTTAAGATAAAAATAGGAGAAATGTTACTCAATATTTCAAGTAGCATTCTCTTTGTTTTTTTTTTTTTTTAAAAAAAAATTTTCTTAAAAAAAAAAAATGAATATAAATATGTCACATAAACAAATTAAAATACTAAGAAAATGCTACTTAAAAATAATGACTAGCATTCGTCGGGATAAAAATAATGACTATGATTAGGCAGCAACAAAATGTAGAAAATAATGACTATGATTAGGCAACAAAATGTAGATCAAAGAATTCCTAGGTTGAGCTGGTCTTTTCCTTGTCTCAGCACCACTAAGGCCAGCGAAGAAAGTGCTGGCTCCCTAATCTCCCATTTACTGTTAAACCGCCCTTATCTTTTATATATAGGTCAACGATTAGCCAACTTTGGAGGTGGTAACAAATCTCAGACAAATGGGAAAATATAATTTAAAGCGAGAAACACGCGAAGCACAGCTCAGCTTCACCTGACACGTGTCATCCCCTGTTCCATCTGTGCTCGTCTGCTCAAACACCACCACAACTCACGAGCTCGATCTATCAGCTAAGTCATCAGTCAACGTTTAGGCATTTATCTAGTAGCTACACACGTGGCATACTACTGTTGGATCCTGGACTCTAAATGGACCCAGCAAAAACCCAGTAGCAAAGGTGAAACTATCATGACAAAAAAAAATGGCACTTATGATCCATTCATTTAAAGGAATTATAAAAAAAGTGAATGACCTTATAAATACTGTTTGTGAGAAGTTGATTTTTGAGTGGGGAGGAATGAGAGCTTTATGACCAATTTTGTAGACACTCACTACCAAAACAACCTTTTCAATCCAATATGTACAGCAAAAGGGGACGATATTTCTAACAATTTTACTGTTTAGATGGTTTATCTGTTTAAGTAAGTTTCGGACAGTCTGTCAGCTTGCTAGAGCATGTGAGTTCCAACAATAAATTACTGAAAATTCAAATAATAATAATAAAAAAAAGAAAGAACCATAAAATATGTATAGTTTTTATTGAGAACAAATGTATGCCTTATAGATGTGAGTTCTGGTGCACCCACCAAAATTTACAGCAAAAAAAAATAGTAAATTAAGAACGGCAAAAATCTTAATTATGAGCCTTTTGAGTTTATATATATACTTACAGTTTCGTAACACAAAAATTACAAGAAAGAGAAGGAAAATTTAAAAAGAAAAAAGAGAAAAAGAAAATGAAAAGAGAATGAAATAATTACTTAGAAGATCGATCGTTGCTTTGCTTCACAAAATGTTATGGGTCAGCTGCCACATCAGTAGTTGAACCAATCCCCACCTGCAACCACGGTGAGGAACCCCCACTCGTGTTCATGTCTTTCAACTCACTTAGCTTAGCTAACTTCACACTACTGTCTGCCTCGTCATCCGCATTCTGCATTGAACCGTTGCTGTCATTGTTATTATTGTCGATGTTGTTGTTATTATTGTTGTCGTTGTTGTTGTTATCATCGTGGACCTTTTGACGGAGGTGGTGGCAGTGGTGGTGGTGGTCGAGGTGGCAGTGGTTTTCGACCTTTTCTAGATCTTTTGCACCTACCCAAGACTGTAAATGAATTTCTGTAGACACGGGCTTTATTTGCTCACGGCGAAGATCTTGATGATCGACTGGTGCTGGGAGGTTAAGGTCGAGCTTGAGATTGAGTGAGTTTGGATTGGTTTGCTCCGCCTGATCATGAAACGGATGGTACTTCGCTATCGTGGACGTGTCGGGCGCGTTCGATGTGATCCAATGGCAACGCTTGTGGCCGCCGAGTGCCTGCCCGGACGAGAAAATCCGGTGACATATCGAGCACTCATGCACCTTCGATTTCCTCTTGGACACGGATGCTGATTGAGGATTATTCGAACAACCTTGATCGAATTGTAGGGTCGAGTTTGATTTTGTCGGGAAGAATTCTTCGTTCGTGTGTGTGATCACGTCGTCTTCGACGACAGCTAAGATATCGTCGTTGCGATCGATCTTGGCAGCGAAACAGCCTTTAACCTTTTTGTGGCTGGCTCTATGGCCTCCCAATGCTTGGTGGGAATTGAACACTTTTTTGCATGCCTTGCACTCAAACAATCCTTTTGCCACGCCCTTGTTCTTGTCTACAGGAGCCCTACAAGAAATTGGAGCAACGAAATAATTCATGGGGTTTCTTCTCTCCTGGTCTTCTTTACTAGCGGAAGCACAAGACTCCTCCGCCTCCGCTTCCGCCTCTGCCTCGGTGTCGGCCTCGGTCGGGTCAACCGTGGCGTTTGATAACATCATTAAGCAATTTGCGAGATCTTCCTCCTCGCTAGATGGGCAATTGGAATTGAAATGACCCAATTTACCCCTCAACGATCTCTTTCTTTTGGACCATCCACACTCTCTTCTTCCATCATCACCGTCAGAACAAGGCGAGGAGACTAAGGACTCGGCATCCTCGGAGCTACATTTCCCATGTTCGAGAAAAGATTTCCACGACAAGAATTCTTTCCCGCAATTCTCACAAACCCGGCAGCTCTTCAGCCGATTTGGGTTTGTTCTCAAGGCGTACATCCGCTTGTTGCTAGGAGGAACGTTGCCACCGCCGCCGAGCTTTTCCTCCCAATCGCTCGCCGGGTCTTCGTCGTCGATGTGGCCGCCCTCGTCGCCGATTCCGTGCGCCCTCATGTGCCCTCCTAAGGCTCTCCCACATCCAAAGCCTTTCTTGCAAATCTTGCAAAAGTGCTTGAAGTTTGTTTGCTGATCCACAATCAAAGCCATACAAAATTTAAAAGAAAAAAAAA
>FXXK01000921.1:1769-34187 GCA_900184695.1 Betula pendula | reverse complement strand
GTTGTGAGGCTCCTTGATTTTAGTTGGAGTATTGGTTGTGGTTAATTTTGTGAAAGAGAGAGAGAGAGGGAGTGGGAGGGAGTTCCTGAAGAGCAAGAGAGAGTGTGGGGTGACAAGTGGAGGGAGGGTGAGAGGGTGAGAGACTTTTTCTAAGACTTTGTGGTGGTGGCGCCGCCAGACAAGAGGAGGAGGAGGAGGCAAGTGAGAGAGTGTGAGGAGAGAGTGAAGGGGGTCCGTACATACGTCGTCTAGTGTGTTAATTTTGTGTGTGTGTTTGAGAGAGAGAGAGAGAGTGAGGGGGAGTGAGTGAAAGGGGAAGGGAGGGAGTGGTTCTAACTGCCATACCTATTCATATCCCTTCAATTCCAAGCCAAGAAAACTAACCCATGCTTCTCCTTGTCTGTCGGTTGGTTCAAGCTGCTTTTCCACAAAAAATATTAATATTATTATGTGCTAATTGTAATTATGATTGTAATTATCATTAACCTTTTTTAGGTTTAACCTTTTTATTTTTTATTTTTTTATTCGTTTTATATATAGGCCTTAAAAAGTGGATAATATTGAAGGGAAGTATATATATATATATATATAGGTTGTACTGACATGTTGAGTTTTACGTATCAGTTTTGAGTCAACCAGAAGAACATATTCCACCCGTGGAGTTAGGATCTCATATCAGAGATTAGCCTAAAGCTCGAATAGTGTCTCGATTGAGTCCATTGATCATTTTCCTAATCTATTCAAAATTATATTTAGTTTTGTGTGTGCCTGCATGCTTCCTATAATCCTTAAATATAATTTTAACAAACCATTTGGTTTTCTTGTATTGATCCTAGTAATACAAAATATAACATATATAACTCCAATGAAGTATATGAACATTCGGTGTTATTAAAATCAAGTGTTATTTGGTAGAATGTTACGTGTACGATACAACTTGATACAACTTGATGAATCAGTTATTGGATCAATACTTGTTATAAAATAAAATAAAAAAATTAATTGTTAATTTTTGTAATCACGTCATCTTAATTGTATGGCAGTCAAACAGCAATTTATTAAATAACATTATTCTATCAAATATGGTACACTCGTGAAAGGCATAGATGACTTAGATTCTGACCTTGCCAGACGTGTCAAGATTATCACAAATTACTACTATTAGCATAGGCGAAACTAGGAATTCAACTTTGTAGAGGTCGGATTAGGTTTTTTTTTTTGGAGGGAGGTGGGGCCATGGCTCCCCAACCTCCCCTCGGCCTGTCCCTCACTATTAGCCTAATGTTGTATGGTAGTTATATAACAACAAAACTTTATCATAAACTTTAATTAGTATATATTTTTCATATATATATATATATACATCAATCTAAGGAAAGATGTATCTATAAGCTTTTATTGTTTGGTTTCAGTTTGGGTGGCATGTGTTTAAGTCATGTGCTCCACTAACTCATTTAAATCTTTATATATATATATGAATAGGACTGTTCGTGCTGCTGTAATCATAGAGAAGGACTTGTTGTAGCTTGCACTTCAGTTAAATGACACCACCTTAATTGTTAGTTTAATTATCTGGGAAAAGACTTGCAATTCAATTCCATTAAGAAATGGTTTAATTAATTAGTTTTCACGTTGGACGAAAAATAATAATAATAAATATAATACTAGATGGTGGAACCTTGGAAGCATAATTAATTAATTTTATTTTAATTGACTTAGCTGGTAAACATATATAGTATGATAATTAAGAGTAAGATTTTATATTAGGCTGCTCTAATTATTTGTTTAGTTATTGATTTTTCAAAATCCGGTCTTCTCACCTTTTTTGTTCGATAAAATATTTCTTCATTTTGTCAGATGCACAGTGACAGTCTGACACCAGTGCCTTTTCAGCTGGTGAGAAAGCCGCCCTACTTTGCTGTACGTTTTATCTGTCCGAACTACTTGACCTTTTCCGAGGTAAACAACAATAAAAGTAGAAACCTGGCTGCTTCTTTTGGTACGATATGTATGTCTTGTCCCATCACTTCAAGCAAGAAATTTCTCTGTTACAAAGTTTGCTCTTTTTTTTTTTTTTTTTAAAAAAATATTCTTTCATTCTCTTATTTATTTATATAGGAATAGATATGTGAATCTATCATTAAATTTATAAATCAAATATGTAGTCTTATAATTTAGTGGTAGATTTAATTATCTTTTGTATGAAGATGAATAAGAAATGAATAAGAGAATGATGTGTACCATCTATTTTTATTTTTTATTTTTTTATTTTTTTAAGGGTTAAACACTTTTCTAATACCTGTGGTTTACACAAAAGACAAATGGCTACATCAGTTTTAAAAAGTATCATAGGTGGTACCTATAATTAATGATACTACCAAGTGAATACTTCCGTCAGTATTCCGTTCAAAAAGTTAACAAAGCACTATGTCACCACCAATTAATGGGACATGTGTCTAATGGACCAAGTTTGAACGTCACGTCAGCCAGAAAAATAATACTTAAAAAATTTTTTTTTAAAAAAAACCAATTTCTTTTTTTACCAGCCTCATTTTGGCCAAAGGAGTGGCTTAAGCCACCCCCTATGGCTGGTCAAGGGGTAGTCAAACCACTCCCATAGTCCATGGGGGGTGGTTTGACCACCCCTAGCTTGCAAAAAGAGGTGGCCAAAACCACTTCCAAGATCCCACCAGGGGTGGCCAGCCACCCCAACTTGGCCCTGCAGTGGTTTCGGCCACCCCAAACCGATTTATCTGGGGGTGGCCGAACACCCCCAAGGTCTTTGGGGTAGTTCAGCCACCCCTAAATTGTTAAAGGGGGTGGTTTGGCCACCCCCAACTTGCAAAAAGGGATGGCCGAACCACCCTCAAGAGCCAATGAGGGGGCCGAGCATCCCCATTTGGCCTTGGGTGGTTTCGGCCACCCCAAACACGGCCGGCCGACCTATGGTGGTCGAACCACCTCTTTGCAATTTAGAGGCGGTCGAACCACCCCCCAAGGGCCTTGGGGTGGTTTGGCCACCCCCAAATTGGTTGGTATGGGGTGGCCGAAACCACCCCAGGGCCAACCGTGGGTGGCTCTTGGGGGTGGTTTTGGCCACCCCCTTTTGCAAGCTGGGGGTGGCCGAACCACCCCCATGGACCATGGGGGTGGTTTAGCCACCCCCTAGCTAGCCATAGGGGGTGGCTCAAGCCACCCCTTTGGCCAAAATGGGAGTGGTCGGCCACTCCCATAGTTTTTTTAAAAATGGGTTATTTATTTTTTTTGTTTTTTTTTTTAAAGATTTTTTTAAGTTTTATTATTTTTTTGGCTAACGTGAGATTCAAACCTAACTCATTGGACATGTGTCGCATTTTAATTGGTGCTGATGTGACGCTTCGTTAACTTTTTAGACGAAATACTAACGAGAATATTAACTTGGTAGTATCGTTAACTACATGAACCACCTGTGACACTTTTTAAAACCGAGATAGCTATTTATCTTTCAAGTAAACCACAGGTATTGAAAAAGTGTTTAACCCTTTTTTTGAAGGAAGAATGAAAAATACATCAAAACAAAAATAAGAAAAATAGAAGAGACAACTCAACAAAAATCCTAATACCCAGTTTTAGAAAGCGAAAAAATTGGTCTTTAGGTTTTTCGAGTTATTAGATTAGTGCTTCCGTCCAACTAACATTAGGCATGTTTGTCACCTATGCAAAAAAAAAAAAAAAGAAAAAAGAAAGAAAGCAACATAAAACCTATAAAACATTGTCATGTGTACAAATTTGCCATGTCAGAATACCCCTTAAAAAGAAAAAAAAAAAAGAAAAAAGGAAAAAGAAGAAAGAAAGAAGGAAGGAAGGGTCCTTTGCAAGTGGTAATGGAGTTCTACAGCGACCTAGTTTGCTAGGTGGTTCTCCGTCACGATCTTTCGAGGTTTACGTACGTGAGAAGAACATGGTAATCGCATGATTCGCCTCAACTCCCATGTCTTAATTGATTTCGAGCAATTGCGGAGGAAGAGAGAAGACGAGGATTGGGAATTAAAAAGATCAAGTTTCGAGGGCATACTGACACAAAGGCGTACGACTTGTAGTTGATTAGCTTCGCCGTGTCATTCTACGGTGCCAATTTCATGTATGGGATTTAGGAGCCCGCCATGAGCCCAAATCTCAAGCCCACTAGAGGCCACAAGGAACTGCCCCACCTTCGTGGGTGGTCATGAGGGATCCCCATCCTCGCGATCACTTGCTCCCACATTGCAGATGTGATTGCAAGGGTGGGGGTTCCCCGCGAGCCACCTCCGAGGGGAGGGGTAGGTCATCCAAGAACCTTACCACCACTCGTAGAGGGGATTTTCCCCGAATGCTAGCACTTTTTTTTTTTTCTTTTCTTTTTGGGGGGAGGAGGTTTAGAGGATATGTTGATATGACAAAGATGTACATATGTTGACAATTTTGTAGGTCTTATATATCTTTTTTCATATAGGTGGCAAACTAGCCTAATGACAGTTGGACAAAAGCACTAATATTATAAACTCATAAAGTACAAGGATCAATTTCATCACTTCATAAAACCCAATAAGTGTTTTGATAAGCATGAAAACTACAAGGACCATTTTTTTTTTTTGGATTTAACCATAAAAATAAAGATAATAAAATTTTGAAGATTGTTGTTATATTTGATTTAGTTCAACAAGCTGCTTGCTTAATTGTAAAAATACCACTCTTTCTTCTCTTGCACTTCATAGATTAAATAAGTAGCATTGTTCTCACAAAATATTATATTAAAAAAACTCGTTATTTACTATATGTTCTAAAAATTATACTTAAAGGATCAATATTGCAACAGCAAGGACAAGTAAAAGCTAAAGAAAATTTGGACATGAAAATAGTGAAATAAAATATTAGAATAAGTGTATGTGGACGCTGTATAAAAATAGTGATGTTATGACAGAAGTGAAATAGTAAGTCAAGACCTACAAGTTGAGGTGAAAAGAGACTTAGGAGAAGAGAAAATGAATGATGAATAGGGGAAGAGGAAACCCTAGCCGCCCTTGAAAAGGATTAAGTATTTCCTAGAAATGACAGAGAATAACTTAAAATTAGATTTTGAAGGTGAAAACGATGGATTTTGAGCCCCAAAATGCATTTACAAAGCCTAACTCGGTGACCACAATGTGTGCATTGGAAAGAGTGTTCCGAATTGGAGTATTATGCTTGATTCTAACACCAATAGCTTAAGTTATGCCCAAATTACTGTCTTGTATGCGATGTTGCCTGATCAAATAAAGTACGAATTGACTGTTAAGTCTAAGGTCAATTGGAGTTAAGGAATTAACTTAAAAGCTTAAGAAATTTTGGAATAAAGAGACCCGTCCAAACGAGCAAAAGACCTCATTCGAATGAGCTAGAGTAAAATGGGAGAACACGTTTTAGCTGAGTCATGGCTAGATCAGAGAGAGGTTTTGTTTGGCCGATGAGAAACTTGGAGACTACGTTTTAGTTGAGTCATGGGTATCAGTGAAATTAATTAACTGTAATTAACTTTATAGTTCGTCTTCTAGCCTTAATCCACAAGAGATAAGATTCAGAGATTTCACATTCTCCGAAGAAAGTTTGCAGCGGAAGACTTTTCACTTTCATACACACACACACACACATATATATATAGAGTAAAACTAAAAAAATCATAATATAGACATACAATATCTCCAAATGTTACGATTAGAGACCAATCATTAAAACAACTCAAATATTACATTACTAATCTAAGAGTCATAAAAATTCAAGTTTATGGCTTAATCTTAAGAAGATAAAGAAAATATATGACCTCGATCATATCGCAGCGAGTTTCTTCATTGCCATTCTAGATAGTCTTCAGCCATTCAAGATCCAGTCGCTCAAAAATGATCTTGAGGATGTGCTCCAACTAGACAAAACTCCTCGAAGCTCTCACCATCTACTAAACTATCTATAAAATAATACGTGTTTCACAAGTAGAGAAGATACAAGTGTAAGTTCATGACTTAGTGAGTATAAATACAAATGATGTACAAGTTATTATATAAGGTGAGCTCAAATATTTATAAATCACATGCACCAATGTAAGGTTACAGTCCAACATTTTAAAATATCATCATGGATGCAATATATATATATATATGATGTAATAAGAGAATTATGTCATAATTCAACTCTGTATAGTATACTTAGGCCCTTAATCCCTTCTTGCTTAGGTTTGTGCATTCTAAAAAAAAATTCTAGTACAACATTGGTGTCCCGAATATTGCACAACATAGCGTCTTATACTAGTAGCCCGCTACTAGCAAAGCCATAACTATGACTTCATGCATACATTGTGTGTTTATCACAAAACAACCATTGGAATCTAAGGTCAAACATAAAAGTAAATCTCTTTGACTATAATTTTAACCCATATAATAGTAAGCCTATAACCGTTATCTCGCACATGACGATATCATACAATGCAATTTAATCTCACAGTCTTTTACATGCATGCCTTTACAAACTCATCATTTTTTTTATCTTATTATTCATCAATTGTTTTCACAAAATGGAGTTCACATTATTCTAAATTGTATTTCATATAAGTTGTAAACATACATCTTTAATACATAAAATATTCATGCTATGCGAAAAGATAATAATAACAAGTATTTATGTGAGTTTTTACTCACTTGTGTTGGAGGGTCATTCCACAAAGTTTTCTCGAGGCTCCACAACCTCGAAATCTGATAAAGGACTTACCATTAGTTCTAACTTTGAGCTAAAAATGTCATAACTCCTTAACGATTCAAAATAGGCTTACTATCCAGCCATTGAATGTTCGGATAGAAGAGGTCGAATGTTCTGCCTTGACATCGAACGTTCGTCTAGGAAATGGTTGAATGTTCGGTTCTGGATAGAAACCCATTTCAAACTAAAATCTCTACCAGATGTCATTCCAACATGACCTAAGGTCTTTATATGGTTTCTAATGTGGCAATGAACCTTAATAATATGGTCATGCAGAATATGGTACATCCAACATCATTAAGCTACTAATCCATCGTTAACCTAATATTAAAACCAAAACCAACTAACGATTCAAAGTTAGAATGCAATACGAACTAAACAATAGGTAAATAGCCTAACAACTAGTTATGCTGAGAAACTTACTTCCTTTGAATGATAAGGGACCAAGAGAGCTCCTCTTTCACCAAATCACTCACTAACACACACTCAAGGAATAAATTGAGCAAAAGGGGCCGAAATAGGATGAAGAGGCGAGGATGGGAGGTATTTATAGGGTACGCTTGCTTGAGATAAAGCTGAAGGATTATTTTTTAATGTTGAAAGTCATTGAACGTTCAGGTGTACTTGTCGAACGTTTGGTGTACAATTGACTAACGGTTTTTGGGTTTTAGGCGAACGTTGGGTATATTATGTTAAACGTTCGGTGTACTATCTGACAAATGATTTGAACGTCTGGGCTGTGCTACGCAATACATGGTTGAACATTCAAGATGTGCTAGTGAACATTCGGTGTACTATTCAAATCAAACGTTTAGCTAAGACTGAAAGTTAAAAAATTCTCCCCCTTGCCAAATCTTATCATTTCCATTAATCTTAAACAAGGCTCACTTATCATTGTTTAATATTTTGAGGCATCACATCATGTCTTGACTTAAGATAGGTTCCGTCCGGACAAGATAATAACCAAATGAACCAAAATGTGCCACATGGCAATTTGATAGATGGGATAGGAGTTAGTGCGTACGAATTAGATTTTTATCCGAATGAGACTTAATACACATCTGGACGAGATTAGATATCCATGTGTTGCAAAATTGTTGGAGTGACGTGGCTTTTGACACAATCCTCGTCTAGACGAGCTTAATATTCCTTTTGAATGGAAATGAATAGTAGCCAAAAGTTTGGCTATAAATAGAAACAGTCATTGAAGGAAAATTTCACCCTATTTCGTCTTCTCTCATTTTTGGCACTAAAAGACTCTTAGTTTGGTTAGAAAAACCAAGTTGCTTACTTTAATTTTATTCTAAGGAGGAGATACTCTAAGGAGAGATTCTTGAAGGACTTGATTACAAGGGTAACAAATTAACTATACTCTCCCTTTGAATTCCTTAATTGTCAAGCTTATGTTTATTACTTAAGTGTTAAGGTAATGATGTTGTGTGGTGTGTTGAGGAGTTGAGGATATTAGTATTTTGTTTATTAAAAATGAAAAAAGGGTTTTATCTTGAAATGGAGAAGTATCTCGTAAAAAATTGGTGTTTTTACGTGCATGTGTAATGTATAAACACTACATGAAAACTAATGAAGAGTTTTTGAAGTGTTAGAAATGAAGTTATGGGTGGATTTTTGTGAAAAATAGGATCATTGCATAATTCTCGTTCAGACTTGTTCAAAATTCATCCAAACGAGCTACGTGATAAACAAAAAACAAAAAGCCTTGTTCGATAACTCGTTTGGATTCAATCCAAACGAGGTCAACCACAAAGAGCTTCATTTACTATTTCGTCCGACCTATCTTAGATGAGATGTTCTATAAATGAAGCAAAATTTCTCGTTCAATACCGTCCAGACGAGTTGCTTAAAAACAAAAAAATAATGGTTGTTTCAATTACAAAACTAATTGGTAGTTTAATAGACCATAGGACTATGAAATAGAACTAGCAAACTAACGTAACATTAAAACATATATGCAGAGAAACTTGAAAACATACTTGGAGGGTGTTGTCAAGAAAGGATAACAAGTTGTAAGTATAAAAACTTAATTACTGACCAAGTAGTTAAAATATTTTACATATTGCAATATATATATTATGTAACAATATGAGCATGTTTATTTGTGATATTGAGCCTTGTTAGTTTAAATATTTTCATGAATATGAAGTTACATTTCCCTGTGATTTACATGCTTTAAATGAATATAAATTTGAAAGAAATGATTTTCCTGATAAAAGAGGTTTGGAAGGAAAATTGTGATTTTACAAAAGAGGTCTTGAAAGTGTGAGTTGAGTAACCCAGTAGTTAAGTGGAGGTTGTACGCTTAACACTTCGATGCTAGAAAGGGGAAAAAGACTAGGAGCCTAGCGATTAAGTGAGGCAATATACTTAGTACCTCGATGCTAGAAAGATGAAGAGAAAACTAGCAACCTAGCAGTTAAGTGGGTGATTAACAAAACCCGGTGGTTAAGTGGAGTTATCTATTTTGCAACCCAATGTTAGAAATGAAAGAAAAGAGTAGCAAACTTAGTTATTAAGTGAGAGTAATACGCTTAACAAGTCAAATAATAAATTGATTTAAGTCTTATGTTCTATAAGTATGCTTGTATAAATTGTAAAATATTTTTTATTTAATGTATGTTTTACATGATCACATGTTATTAACTGTGTTTAATTGCATTATATTATAAATATGAGATTATGGAAAAAATACCAAGAAAAAATAATAGTTTTGGTTTTACTATTATGAAAAGTGTTTCTCTATAACATCTAAGTTACAAACGACTATGGCACTTGATAAACAAGATTTAATGAAAAAAATATACATATGCTTCTAGAAACTTTGTGATACCTACTTTATAAGAGATAGAGAGAAATTTTTTTAAAAAATTGGGCTCACATCACACACAAGAAAGGTTGGTTCATTTATACTTGCTGAGCTATGTACTCAGTACACTTCTACCTATAAAATTGTTAATTTTTACAGATGTCATTAAATAGGTCAAAGAGAACCTGTACACGAGTGAGGTTAGCATGAGGCCTTAGCTTTTGTTGGGCATGATTATTGTCCATGTAGCCTTAGTGTAGATGCCTTGTGTTTCACTTTTGAAATAAACAATGACAATTGTAGTGTAAGATTATGTAATGGCATTAAGTTTTATGTATATAATGTTGTTTCAATTAGGGCTATGGTATATTATGTTATTTGTGAAAGTTGGTTTGTAGTTTCAAAAACAAAAAAAAAAAACCGAGAGAAACTATACATGAAATATGCTGCTGTGAGTGTAAAAGAAAAGTAGTAGCGCCACGTGGGATAAAGAGTTTATTCTGCTTTTGACTTATATAAAAGTTGGGGCGTTAAAAAATATAATGTTGAAGTTTGATAACTTTTGTCTCTTAAAAGGAGGACTTGTGAAGTTTTATCACCATGAGTATATAATTTTTTTATTAAGCATCTACAATTAATGGTTTTGCGAAAAGAAACTCAAAGTTAAGAACATAATTTTATATTCAATTTTCATTTATGAAACATGAAAGGAAGTTTGAAATTAACAAAATACTGAAATACGCAGTTATTTATTTATCAAAAGAATATTAATTTCGAGGCTGTTTTTTTACATGCATTTAATTAGATATCAACTAGCCCCGATTATTATTATTATTATTATTATTATATGTGTAGGTGTCTCCGCCTACAATGATCTCACGTCTCCACGTAGCCAATGAATCACCGCACCTGCGTAAGAGAAGAAGAAGATTAGAGAAGGCTTCACTGGCGCTGGCCAGTGAAGTCGCTCTGATGGCAAAGTTAGCTTTTTCCGGTGAGTGTGTAAGATGAGTCGTTAAGAGGGGTAGGAGTCATACCTTGAGGCTTTTATACAGGTAAGAGAAGGCGGGAAGAGGGGCGCCAGAAAGCGGTTAGCATCCCGCCTTTCCCGCGCCTCTCTCTCCTGATCGTTACGAGCCGTTCTCGAGGAGGGGGTCCCATACTCCCGAGATCAGACTTTGGGCGGTGAGCTCGTTGCATAGATTCTCCAACGCTTCTAGAAGAACCGCGGGGGGGGGGAAAGGGTCTGGCAATGCAGGCCGGGTGGTCAAGCTGGGCCGAACAAGGCCGGCAGCGCTGGGTGGTCCATGAGGCCGAGACCTTACTGTTCCTTACCGCTCGCGAAGACGATCTTTGGGCTTTTCTGGGCTGTGGGCCATGAAGATAACTCCTGGGCTGTCTACTAATATTAATTGGGCCCCCACAATATGTTTTGTGATTAAATATCTATTTTAGGTGCACTAGTGGAGAGTAAGCCTCAATTTACAATAATCTTGAAGAGTAGAAAAAAATTGAGCCAATTTAGGAACATTTTGAGGAAAAAAACAAAAAAACAAGAAGAAAAACATGGGGACATGACATTGATTTATTATGACTATATATTTATACCTATTTATGTTATGTGAAAGCACTAAAAACTTAACAATCTAGATGATAAATACATACGCAGTCAAAGAAAAAGAGAGAAAAGCAATAAAATAAAATAAAATAAATCACATGAATAACAATATATAGTTTGGTAAGGTTGTCTATGTTCATAACGGGCAGAGATGATAATAATTTTATTAGTGAATAGACAAAATGTATATCACGGGCAAAGACAAAATAATTTTATAGGTACCAAATGGATTTTGTTAAGGTTTTATAGTAACTAGGTAGCAAGGGTTCTTAATGTAACTAGCTAGGTTTCCGATAAGCCAAAGACAATGGACTTCTTCCCTCTAATGAGCTTGAATCCTATCCTTTTAAATTATATTGAAGTAATGACTTTATCTGGATATGAAACTTGACATCAACATTCTTGGTACTAGAATATGATAGAAATGATTTTTTTTTTTGCCAATTTAATAACTGTTTAACATATCCCGAAATAAGTACAAATGAAGTATTAAAGCAATAACGCTTCTTGTAGTGTATTTATCAACCTTATTTGCAATTTCTGTATTATAATAGATATTTAATGCCATTGGAGGTTCAAAGATACTAGGAAAAGGATAAAAGTGAGCAGCCAAAGGAGTATTGTTTTGTTTAGAAGTCTCCATACCCATTTGGTAACCATTTTTTCCTTATTTTCCCTTACCCAAAAAAAGTTAATCTCTTTTCAAAATTATTACCGAACAACTTTCTTTACTTTTCTCTTACAAAAAATTTAAAACTCATTTTTACTTTATATCACATTAATTACTTCTTATTTCCTTTAAAACAAAAAATTAACAACAAAACTTTTTACCAAACAAACCTGTATTCTGAAGAGAACATTTTTAAGATAAATCTTCTGTGTCAAACACAACTAATCTTTCTTCAGTTCCTTTTGTATTGTCATACCAAGGATCTTTCTTGTTGCACTAGGATCATTCATCTCAAACTTCCAACTAAGTCTTAATCAAACTATGGATCTATGTCATACCCTTAGCAACTATATATGGGCATCTCAGAAACATATACAATTAGAAAGTAAATGAGTCATTTCTATGTTTTTTAAAGTAAACACAACTATCATATACTTGCTATTTGTATAATTTTGACGCAACACGTACTTGTCAAACTTCTTGTATTATTATCCAAGTAATTGCTTCAACCCACACAATGACTTCTTAGTTAGCATACTTTGTTCTCCTCACTAGGAAATTTAAACCATTCAAGTTGAGTTATTTACAAAAAACTTCTATAGCTATGTTTGTTAGTGTATTCAAGTAAGTTTTTTTTATTATTTTATTTTATTTTTTAAGAAAAATGTGTTTTCATGTGACATGTCTTGGCTGGTGTGGCCTCACAGCCAGCCTTGACCTATTGTTGTGACCGCACTATATATCACTCTAGTTCTTGTCGGATGTGGCCGCCCAACCACCACAATAGGCCAGGGGTGGTTCCACAACCACTTCGACCATATAGGGGTAGTGTCACAGTTACCCTAACCAGATCGGAGTGATCGTGCAGCCACCCCTCTCATCCACTAAGGGTGGCCACATGATGAGTCTAATCTTTTTTAAAATTTTTAAATAATAAGTTAACTTCTAACCCTACAAAATTTAAAGTGCTTATTTTGTCAAAATATTCCTACAATAAGGTGTGCGAAGTTTTATAAAAAGTGTTGTGTTTTGAATTGTTTGTTAATATATTTAAAAAAATTTTGTTTTTCAAACAGAAAACACTTAGAGAATACGTTAGCGAGTATAGCCTATATAAAAATATTATTTACACATCAAGTTTGTTCCAATTCTAAGTCAAATTGTGTTGATATATATAAGATATAAAACACAGAGCGAAGTGTGCTTCATAACGAACATGATCACCACCCAATTGTAATCAATGCCTTCCTTTTATGCATAGCTTTTCACTACAAACCATGATTTATATTGCATAATTTTCTTTCTTATTGTACTCCTATTTATAGCCAATTTGGCAGCCCCACAGTGGCCGCCCTATAGTGGTCGTCAGTCAAATATGGCGGCTTGGCGGCCACCACTAGGTCATAACTACGGTCACAAAACTACCACCGTAGTGCAACACTTTCTTATTTTTTTTCTTTCATTTTATAAAAGTAATTCTTGGCTTTTAATTTTAACAAAAAAACTCTTCAAAAATTTATCAAACCAATTTCAACGTTTCTCAAATGTGGCCCCACCAAATTAATTCTGAATTTTTACATTTTTAAAAACTAAAAACACTTCTCAAAACTTTACCAAAGAAACAGGTAACTTCTTACATTTTCCTAACTAACAATGTGTAGCATTTATGAGTGACGTATAATCATCTACACTAACATCAATGTCCTAAGTAACCCTTACAAAATCAAGATATCCTGAACTTGGACTTGAGATAATTTGAAATGAGAAATGCTAGGGGTATCAATTACCAAGATGTAGGTGCCAAAATGATGTGGAACTTATTTATTAGAAAGAATTAGAAGAAATGCTAAGAGTACTAATGAATAAACTCCACATTATTTTGGTGCCCATCTTTAAGTAAAAAATTTGGTATCCATAGCATTTCTTATTTGAAATTAATTTTCTCATGGCATTTCTCAACCCGGAACCTTATATTAGGAACTTTCATAGACTTGAAACTGTTTCAGCTAGGTTGCCTATGTCCATTGGTGGCAATGATTATAATTATATGGATGAAGAGGCACAAAGTACATCACTCGTCTGAGTTCTATTGAAAATGAAATACATTTAGTGGGTAGGTTTCTTGAGAAGTTCAAGCCACAAACAAAAGGCTTTTTGATTAATCTATACATAGCCAATATATAATTATAAGGTGATGATACTGGAGCTGGATATTCTCCTTTTATCTTTTCTTTTCCTTTATCAATTTTTCTTGAAAAGGCTTATTAATAGTTGAGATTTCATTGATAGTGAGTCATGAAGTTCCACCCACTATTCAAGTAGTCAGTAAACTCTTTGTCAAGCAATAAGCAAGGACATTGCTTCAATAAAGCAGTGTGTTTAGTCTGTAATCCATCATTAATCATTCTTTTGCTTTGTTTCAAAGCATCCCTAAACCAACTAGTAAGTGATAGTGATAAATTAGAAGAGCATACCCTTTTAGTTCAGCAAACTGAATCCTCTAGTCTGCTTTACTGCATCTTATCTACAAAACTGGATCTCTGATCAGCATAGATAATTTTACAAATACATGGGCTGCTCATTAAAAGGAATTTCATATAATGTAAATGCTGACTTCATCTGAATGATAAGAATCAGCTATATATATATATATATATATATAATTAGTGGAATAAAGAGAAAGAGATATATTTTACGTGGTTCGATCTATGTCTACATCTACAGGCTAAAGCCTAAATAGTTACATTATACTCTTATTTACTTAATGATTTTACACTACAAAATGCTCTATTTTTAAAACTTACATATGATTTGAATCCAATATAATCATAATCAAATTCCTTAATTTAGGGTGATTCAATCTCATCAAATCAACACAAAATTCTTAAATTTAGAATAATCTAATCTTCATTATTCTTATTAAATTCCTAACTTCAAGGTATATAATCTAAATATACTCTAACACTATATACCATTTCATTGATGGGTAAATTAGCTATTTATTATCGATATTTTTGATTGACAAGTATAAGATGGCCCACTTCTTCTTAGATTCTTTCCTCGGAGAGCAACAGTTTATGATTAATTATTAGCTATATTATATGATCTTCTCAAATCACAATCATGCATTTACGGATGAAGGCATTTGAGGTGCAATGTTGCTTTCAGTTTGTATATTTTGTTCTTGAAAATGTCAGCATTATGATTTTATTTGCTTAATTGCATTTTGAAATTAAGATGCTATCTCATGTAAACTTAGGCGTGGTAATTTTTTATATGATTCACAAACTCAATACAAAATTAGAAGGTTAAGGTTAAGGAGCTTGACCTATTTGATTAAATAGATCGGATTAGAGTTTACCTATATAGTCTTATACACGTCTTGATACGATTCGAACCCGACACACAAAATTTTTGATATAACCTATAAACTTACAAACTTAACACGAAATTAGTAAATTAAATTAAAAATTTTGACTTATATAACCTTATATGTATCTTGATACAACCCAAATCTAACACATAAATATGAATTGTCATCCCTATGTGAACCGTTCATGCATGCCATGGTTTAGGCATCATCGAAAGGTTGAATGGCAACGGGAATTCAAGTAGATCGAATTAATCTCTTAACATTCACAGCAAGCCCCCACTGCGTAGACTTCAAGTTGCATTCAACCTAGCTTGTATATGCTTTCTTCTTGGCAATCAAAGTACAGATTGCCAAGAAGAAAAATAGAAAAAAAAAAAGTACAGATAAGTTAATTAGAAAAAAAAAAAAAAGTACAGATAAGTTATGGAATATGGCGTAATGCTATACGTGCATTTGCGTGTAGGTTTTCCAATGCCTGGAGTTGTACGACTAGAATGGACATTGCCATCAGTTAGCTAGGCAGGTCTACTCATTTTTAAGCAGCTTCTTGAAATAATATTGCAGGAAAAGGAAACTAAAAAGTAGTCAATTTTTTTATTGACTAATTTCTCTACACATTAGACTTCGGCAAAGAGGGTAAACTATATTGAAGTTTAGTCATTAACTCCATAAGAAGAGGGTAAAATTCACAGTGAATAGTGAGAGACGTTTAACTACCACCAACAGTTCTTCCCGATCACAAAAGTGCTTTGAGATTTTTTACCAAACCAACATTTTTTTTTTTGAATAGAAAAGCTTTTTAAATGTTAAAACACGTCTTTAGGCTCCAAACCCAAAACCAAACAGAACCTAAAGGTCCAATTCAACATGCTAATTTGCATCCAAACAAATCAGATAAGCTAAAGCCGGTTTTTTATACTCTGAAATCCATAGCACTTCTCAGCTTAAACGATTGATTGCCCACTGGATAAGGATTCACTTGAATTACGTGCTCGAAATGGGACCAATTTGGATATTGCCCAGTGTCATGTTATACGAGTTTAATGAAGAGTACAAATATCTTTGGATAAGGATTTGATTTCTAATTCAGATTATTTTTTTATTAGAGTCAGAGTCTTAGTCTTAGAAGTCAATACCTAATTCGTCTATTATGTAATCAATTTTTCTATTTAAAGGAGAAGCTATCAGTAACAATGCAATAGTAGATTATTGTTTTAGAATATAGTTTACTGTGTTTTAGAGGTCAAAGCTCTGTATCTGCTCAGTTAAGAAGCTGAACAAGAGATAAGTCTCATATAAAATGTCTCACATTATTTGTTCAAATTATTAACTATTTGGACAGATAATTGTTCTGGATTATGATCTTAATTTCCCAACTAGGCAGTCTTGGCTTCTAAAATTGCAGGTTGAGATGTTTGTAAGTGGTTGGTAGATTAGATAGACTGCCAGCTACGATTATTGAGCCAAAAACAAAAAAAATGTTTAGGGAGTCGGCCAAAAGATTGAAGCAGCACAGAAATAGACTCCAAGCTGAACTGAATCTGAAGCCTGTTCCAAGTGTGGGCTCTTACTCCATCAAATTTTATGGGAATTTTGGTGGGCTATGATAGATATATTGGAATAACAAAACAAAAAACTACAGATTAGGTATGGTTAATATCGGGCTGGGCCTGGAGCCCAGACTAACTGTTTTTGGAATTGAGATTGCTCGATTTTTTAATAAATCACGAAATGCCTACGGAAACACATCTCTCTATAACCATAAATGAAAAGTTTTGAGTATTATTAATGAGGATTTGGTAGTATAAAATTCAAAATCCTCATAAATTGAAGTAAAACAATCATGTTTCGTCTAGAGGTTTTTTTATTTTTTTTTTATTTTTTTTTATATATAATTTTAATTTTGATTTGGTTATTAAATTTTTAATTTTAAGAATAAAGTCTTTAGATTTTGTCCAGATTTTAAATAGTTACTTTGTTACTTTGAGGTCAAAATTAATGGTTTGCCATCTGTCATGTGTATCATTTAACATGTCAGCGTCAATGTCAACACTCAATGTCAATGTCACGTCCTCAAGTGTTAAGTCATCCATGAAAAATAAATAAATTAAACAAAACAAAGGGCCAAATCCAAGAAATAAAAACCATCTTGTTCATGGTCCTAATCTTTTGACTCTGGAAGATCACCTACGTCGTGTTTTTTTCCTTCAAATTAAATGTGCATAATTAGGTTGTAATCGAGCCGAGCTGAGCAAAACTTTACAGGTTCAAGACTGATTCGTTAGAAGCTTGGGCGAGCTTAAGCTCAAGCTCGAGCCCATTGATAATGCTATTCGAGCCGAGCCGGGTACTCGATCGAGCTCGAGTTAATTAGGCTATTAAATTTTTTAATTTGTGATCTGAGCGAAGTTCAAGTTTGAGTTTATGAACAATCTTTATACATTTATCTAAAATATAAATAAATAATATGTGACTATATAAGGCATATTACACAATATAGTATATAACTATAGTCTATAGGTAACAAATTAACAGAATATTATTATATATAAATATAGAGTAAAAACTATAGTATATATATATGTAATACTATATTTACTTAATTAGTATAGTTAATTACTTAAGAACTAACTATATATATATATTAGGGTAAAGTACTTTTTACTCCCTGAAGTATCCACCCATTGGCACTTTAGCCCACAATGTTTAAAAAGTGTCATTCGACTCCCTTGAAGTATCTCACATTGGCAAATAATATCATCCGTCTATTTTTTCTGTTATTTTGAAAGGAAGTTAAGTCACGTGCCTGACACGTGACTTTTTTATACCAAAATGTTCAAAAATGCCCTCTGGGGGTAAAGAGTCACAAAAAACAAAAGTAAAAAAAAAATCAAAAATAAAAAAAATATAAAATACAAATTACTCCATATTTAAAAAAAAAATAAAATGCAAAATCAGTCCCTGTGATTAGTCTAAATTACAAATCACTCCCTGTGGTATAAAAAGAAAAGAGAAAAATATAAAATCAGTCACTGTGATTAGCATAAATTACAAATCACTCATTGTGGTATGAAAATGAACTCAGAAGTCCCTGTGGTATGCCAAAAAAATAATTTAGTCATTGAAGTCAAATTCTGTTTAAAAATTTTAACATATTCCTGTTAAGTGCCACATCAGTACCAATGAGATGCTGACACGTGACAATCTTATTAAAAAATACATAAATATATTAAGTATATAAAATATAAATTCAAAATTATTTTTTATTTTTTTTTTTTTAAAAAAAGAAGAAAACGGGGTGGCTGTCAATCGGCAGCCACCGCTTGGGGGGAGGGGTGACTCGCGGGCCACCCCAGTGCTGGGGTGGCGTCGAGCCACCCCCAATAGTGGATGCGTAAAATGCGGCCACCTCTGTGGCAACCGGAGTGCCGCGCGCGCCACCTTAGCTTAGGGGTGGCATTCGAGCCACCACAAGTGGTGGCGGCGTAAAAACGCGGCCACCTCTGTGGCAGCGCGGGTGGCGCGGCCCACCCCTGATCTATCTAGCGGTGGCCCATGGCCACCCTTGACGTATCTAAGGGTGGCGCGTGCCACCCCAAATCAGATCTGGGTGGTGCGCGGCCACCCGGGCTGCCACAAAGGTGGCCACGTTTTACGTAACCACCCCAAGTGGTGGCCACGTAAAACGTGGCCACCTTTGTGGTAGCCTCTGGTGGCCGCACGCCACTCCTAGATCTAATCTAGGGGTGGCACGGGGCACCCTAGATAGATCAAGGGGGGGCCCCCGTGCCACCCCAAATCAGATCTGGGTGGCGCGTGGCCACCCGGGCTGCAACATAGGTGGTCGCTGGTTTAGTGCGCCACCATTAGGGGTGGCGCGCGGCCACCCCCATTGGCTTACCGCCACCCCCAGCAGCCTCTTGGGGTGGCTTGCAGGCCACCCCCTCCACCTCAAATGGGTGGCTGCCAACGAGTAGCCACCCTGAATTTCTTTTTTTTAAAAAAAAAAAAAAAAATTGATTTTTCAGCGTTATTTTCGAAATTTACGCAAAAAAAAAGTCACGTTGCATAACGTGACTTGACTTCCGTCCAGAATAACAGAAAAAATGGACGGGGGTATTGTTTGCTAACGTGAGATACTTCAAGGGGGTCAAATATCACTTTTTTAAACATTGAGGGCTAAAGTGCCAATAGATGAATATTTCAGGGGGTAAAAGGTACTTTGCCCTATATATTAATTAAAGTGACCTATACACTTTGGGTAACTACTTAACTATACTTGCATGATTAGTTAGTTTCTTAGTAATATTAAGTTAATTAGTATATATTAACCAATTAGGCTCACGAGTCCGAAACAAGTTGGACGTGCCGGTCCGGTCAAGCCTTAAATTAGCTACGCTCGTGAGCCTCTATCGAGTTCCATCGAGCAAGTCGGGTATGTATCATTTACTAATCGAGCGGGTTTCTACAGTACCGAGTTCAAGTTCAGATCGAGTTTTACCGAGCAAATATTGAGCAAACTTTTGAATAGACTAATTTATTTACAACCATATGCACAGTAACAGTTGTCAAGCCTCAATCTACGTTGCCGGCTATCTGCAGTAAGGAAAGAATCTCCTTTGTCGTGTATCATTTTTCCACTATCGTTGAGATTTTGAAAAGCGTTATCTTTATGGGCACTCCAATAACTATATGTGGAATTAAAAATCAGGATTGTGGAGTTGGAGAAGCTATACCTATCCTTCTTGTAGAAATTAGGCACACGGCAATTATAATGTAGTGTGAAGATTGATAACCAAATCTTTCGAGAAATTTTTAGCAAACTAAGAAAATAAAATAAGCTTAATCATTCTAAAACATTGTGCACTATACAAGAGCTTAATCATTAATTCTAAAATTTTCCAATACAAACTTTTTTTATTTTTTTTTTTCTATTCAATGATGGGAAAAGGGTTATAGGGGATTGAACAACCATAAAGGGGTGGGCACCCCAACAACAAAGCCCAAATGGAAATGGCTAAATACAAACAGAACCAAACAGTAGGCAATGGTTTCATTAATGATCTTAAAGAGACTAATAACAAGCCGGGCCTCTCCAGGGACCGCACAAGGCGGTTTTAAATGGCAAAGGGGCATCGTGAGGAGCCCCAATGGATGGCAGCAGCCACCGTGAAGGTGGAAAATGAGGGAAAAGGAACATCCGAATACCAAACAAGATCTGATGCCGGGAAACACACACTGGTTGCAAAGTCTCCACAATAATTACAAACCAAATAAAAGCAGAGAGACAGTAAGCCTCAAAAAACAATAGCAGAAAAAAAAAACAACAAAAAAACACCATAAGACAGCAATAAAGGCGGAGGTAGGCGGATGACAAGAGGAGTGCAGTCGATACGTGCCGCTGAGTGGAGGCCACGCGCCGACGCGTGGGTGACACTCGCAGGCGAGTGAGATCCACGCGAGGGCGCGTGTGGACCACGCGCCAGCGCGTAGTGGCTGGATGGAGAGGCAGAGGAGCTCGGCTAGAAGAGGGGAAGCCCAGGAGACCGGTGGTGGAGCGCGTTTGAGGTCGAAGTTGGTAGGGGTTAACAAATCTGGTCTTGAAAAAACCAGATCTGTCAACCACTACTGATCCGAGAAACGGTCGGCGAGGGTGAGCGGGGTTGTGGCCGAGAGCAGCGCAGTGATGGGGACGCCGATCCATGGAGGGCAGAGCTGCAACAGTGAAAACTTGGAGGAAAGAGAAACAAAAACTAAGAAAAAAGCTACCGGAGGACAAGGGGAGAAAAACCGAGAAAGAGAAAACAGGGGGGAAGGAGGAGAGAGAGGAAGAGATCCCGCCCTCCTCCCTTGCAGAGTCACCGGAAGTGGCGGGGAAACCTCACGAAGAGGTGGAGAAACCTCACTCTACTTAGAGAGAAGGGAGACGTTCTCTCTCTAGAGAGAACGTATAATTCTATTTAATATGATCTATATCCAATACAAACTTGTTTACTCATACCATTCACATTGTTATTGATATTCACTTTTCCAACTTTTTGTAGAGTAAGAATACTCATGATATTTATGATTTAGGCTCATTTTTAATGTACTTTAAAGTTATTTTTTTTGAAAAAATTATATTTTACCCCCTAAAGTTTGACCACGTTTTCACTTTAGCCTATAATGTTTTAAAACTGACAATGTACTCCAACGAAGTTTTAAGAATTCTCAATATGACCATTCGTTAGTGAATTCTATCTTCTTTGATGGAATTGGGTTAGGTGTGCAGCACATGCATTTTGAAGGGTGGAAAAGTAAAAAAATGACCCTATTATTCTTTGAAAAAAAAAATTAAAAAAAAAAACCAAACAAACAAACAGTAACAATAGGATATCAGGAAAAGACAAAATAAATCGGGGTGGCCGGCTGCCCCCATTTGACCATGGGCAAGGGCAGAGGCACCTATAAGGATGGGGGGTCCATGGCAGCCAAAAATTTTAAAACCCTTAAAAAAAATTATTTTTTATATTATCACCACATATGGTCATTGCAACATGCAACAATGAAGAAATGTGGCCCCTGGAACAATAAAAAAATATGGCCCCTCAATGACTTATGAGGGTGAGGCGTGAAGAAAACCTCTGGAACGTGAGAGACAAAGAATTTTTCAAGTGAAAAGTGAGAGTTAAAAAATAACTTAAATAATTTCAAGAAGATCAGATTTTGTGAAAAGAGTCAAGAGAGCCAGCCAGATGTTTTATTCTTATCCTAGTGTTTGAGAAAAAAAAAAAAAAAAAAAAAACTTGCGCAGGTGTAAGAAGAGAGCTAGCCAAGAGTAGGTGTTTGAATTTTTTTTTTTTTTACGCAAGTTTAGGTGTTTGATTATTATCTTAGTGTTTGATTCTCAAAAGATAAGAATTGGTAAAAAAAAATTAAAAACTTTGCTTAGGCGTGAGAAATTGCAATGACATGTTCACATTGTTTAGATTAATTATGTCTAGATAAATATAGTAGTATTGAAATTAAATAGTGTTAGAAAAAGTTAAGAAGTATGCGTGAAATTTATTAGTGTAGTAATATTTAAATTTATTAATGTAATGTGAAGATTAGGCATAACGTTTTTCACACAACTGAGTACTAATTAAAATGCAACACCTTAATTTTAGATGGAAAAAACTATTCCAAAGTATATTAAATTGATATTTGCTGTTGTTGAAATATATGCGGAATAATAAAAACTAGAATAATACGGAAGAGAGAGTAGAAAGAGACCACAGGGAATTACGGGTGGTTCGGTGTTTGACACCTACGTCCACCACTCTGAAAGGGCACTTAAGGGCTACATTGTTGCTCATTAACTTGATTTGTAAACTATTACCAAAGACCATCTATTTATAGAGAGGCATGAGTGCTGTAACAAGTACATCCTAGTAGACTAAGGAAAGGAATAAACCTCTAGAATGGGAATATACTAATATAATATATGTCTAACATCCTCTCAACTCAGGTGGAAGATTCTGAAACCTTCGAGTTTGAAAATAGAAACGGAATTAAAGCAGCCGAAGTCCCGATAGTTGGATCAGGCGCGATGCCCCCGCGAGAAAGGCTGACACAGGCGGCCGGGAGGAATTGCCAGAGAACGGAGACAATGCCGTAAAGAATCCGGTGAAGGCCCAAGCCGCAACTGACAATGACCGGTCGGAGCAACGAAAACTAGCTGTCAAATCCGTGCAAGGGCCCAACACCACATTGTGTCAACGGCCGGAAACGGAGACAATCTATTAAAAGACCAAAGCGCAACTGATAATAATGGAAGGGTAAACAGCAAAACTAAGCCATTAAATCCCGTGAGGGGCCAACCCACATTTGTGCCAAGATTCGCCAATGAATTGCGCCGCAATCACAACACAAACAGTGCCAATAATGAACTCCAAAGTTCTGTCACGTACAAAAGCAACCACACAAGCGTACGGTGTGCTGTTTAAAACAGAGAAAAACACTAAAGAAAGTCAAACGGAAAGACAAAAACTGCACGGACAAATAACGGAGGCTTAAAAGAGGCACCAAAAAGCCGACTACAGAAAATTCCAGAAAGAGGGTCCGAAGGGATGTGGAACTTTTCCTTTCTTTTTTTTCTTTTTTTTTTTTTTTTGAGCTTGAAAACGGCTGAACCCGCTGAACTTGAAGTTGAACTGGTCTGAAACCGGCAAAATATGTGCTGAAAATCATTGAACCGGACTGAACCGGTTTTAAAACCACAGACGGTCAGAAAACAATCTGAACCGTCGGAAACACTCATGAACCGGTCAGAAACTACTGAAACGGTCAGAAACCATGCTGAACCACAATATGAATGCACTGGAACCGGTCCTCAAATGCACTGAAACCCCGGATACAAAAAGTACTGAACCGGTCAGAAAATCAAGTGAACCGGTACAAAACCACCTGAAAACGAACCGGGCTGGGCATGCGGGGGTCGGGTTGACCCGAAATAACCTCGAACCGACTCATGTAGTTGGGCTGAACTGATCTGACCTGAGTGGTCTTGGTGACCCCGGCCCAAGTAAAAACAAACTTGGATAGCCATTTCCAGAATAAGAAAGGGATTAAGGATATCCTTATCCCGGATAGGAGGCAGATTGTACCAGGACCAAACATGGGTCTTCTCCCACAAAACGCCGGAAACCTACCGGAGACGATCAGATATCGCGGAAAACAACCAGAACTCGCCGGAACGATTGAAACTTGCCAGAAACCGACCAGAAATGCCGGAAACAAGTCAGAATCGGTCTCAGAAATTGATGAAAGTACAAAAAACTGCCGAAAACACACAAATAGACCGGAACTGCCGGAAAACACCATAACATCCGCCGGATACCACCAAAAAAAGGCCGAAATTTCAGATTTCTTGGGAGGCGCGTTAACACGTAATTGGACATGAAAATTGTCAGATCCACTGATCCGTGGCTAAAGCAACGTGGAGATAGTGAAGTATGGCGGCGCTTGGAGGCACGTTGACCGCGTCTTGCGCTGATTTTGGCAGATTTGGAACCTTCCAGCAGGCAGATCTATTGATTGTGGGCAAGTTTGAGACAGTTGCTGTAGTGGTAGACGCGCGTGGCTGAGTAGACAGAAATTCTGGCGGCGCGGAGAGCGTGGGCGGCATGTACTGATTGGAAACGTCAGGGACATTTATTGAAGGCCAACAAGAAAGTGGGCTCTGATCCATGTTGAAAAATATGCGGAATAATAAAACACCTAGAATAATAGCGGGAAGAGAGAGAGAAAGAGAACACAGGGATACGGTGGTTCGGTGTTAGTACACACGTCCACCACTTATGAGGGCTTAGGGCTACATTGTGCTCATTAATTGATTTTGTAAACTTATTTACAAAGACCACTAATTTATAAAGAGGCTATGAGTGCTGTACAAGGTAATCCTAGTAGATTAAGAAAGGGAATAGAACGCCTAGAAATGAATATACTAATATACATATATTCTAACAAACATTGTTTACTTTTATTTTATATAAATACGCACATATTATATGGAGACATATATATATGTTCGGACCCTAAGTAAAATTTCTAGCTACTGCCCTTGGTCATAGGAGGTGGGCTCGCCACCCCATTCCGACCGATGAGTGTTCAGTCACCTTCCTAAGCCAAAAGGTAATTTCACGCACCCTCATTAACTTCTACCGAGTTTAAGGGTGATTTCCGGCAATCCCCCATCGCCTCCTTAACCTCCAATTACTCTAGCAGCCAACCTTATTGATTCATAAAGTCAACTTTTTTTTTTTTTGTGGGTAGAAGTCCAACTTTAGGACGTCCAACTTCGTTTTGTTTTACCTACATGCCTTAAACCTTCTGGCTTCTTCTTAATTAAGGTTGTCTCGTTCTGCATGAACATTGCGCATCAAACTGGAAGAGATCCGCACTTGGACGGGTTACAAATGCTAGTGGGACCCACTCGCTTTGGCCACCTAGGCTGTTAGCTTTGACCCACCGTACCTAACAGTGGTCCTGCTAAGTTGCCGCATAGATCGTCCTTTGCCGTATAGTTCTTTCATAACAAATTCTTGTTCTCTACTTTTTTTTTCTTTCCTACAATGTACTGAAGGGCAAAAGATACAATGGTCCTTTTTATTAGGTAAAGAGAACCTTGTTGGACTTTTATATTGCGCCACATAAGTTTTCTATGCAAATTTTTATAATTATTCCATTGTTCCTTAAATTATTATTTTTTTTTTCCAAAAAACTTAAGTTAGTAATAAAATATAAAATTTAAACCATTAATTAATATTTTAATCCTGTAAATAGTCATATTAGAATATTATATTTTTATTGTAAAAACAATGTTATTTTTGAAAGGATATTCTAACCAACAAAGAAAATAGTATTAATTTTTGTCCTAATCAAAGTTTACGAGTGGTGTAATTCTTTATTTAATGTATATCTTATCATCAAACGTGGAAAATGATATAAAGATGATATAGAAAAAAAAAAGTCAGATCATTTGTTTTGAACAATACGTACTCTAATAATTCATAGTAGCTGTATCACAAACAAACCAAAGACCAGTACTAGGCAGCAGCTCAACTGACTTTAATTCGTCTTCAGCAGTAGAACTAAATATTTTTTTTGCTAATAACAAAACTATAATATAAATTTAGCTTTGAAAGTTGACGACGATCGATAAGTTTGTCCGGGCTGCCAGCCGGCCGGAATCACATTGTTAGCCACGATGGTGCTGCCAGCGAGGTCGAGGTCAGGCGGAGAAGAAAGGGACCTGCAAGGTTGAGCTGCATTAAGAGCCAAACTGCACCCCAGGAATGTGCATGGGAAGCCATGAGGCCGAGTCAAGGGCCTGTTTGAGGTCAACTGCACCAAGGCTACCATCACCATCATCGTATTCGACTACGGAAGCAAAATAGTTAGGGATTGGGAGCCAGCATCAACGCGAAAGGCTATTGACACACCAGGATAGTTGCACTTCACTCTAAAGCCGAGACGAAGTAAGAATTTTTATAAAGAAATATATTAAAATAGGAATTAAGCATAAATAAAAAATTTATTGAAGTTATAGATTAAATTAATATAAAAAAAATAAAATTAGTTTCCATTCAGAATTAATAAAATAATCTATAAAAGAAATCAACAAATAATTGGGTTTGTAATATGCTGTGCTTCAGCTTCTACATTATAATGCTGCTTTTATTGCGTTAAAAACGCTTTTGCGTTGCTCGTAGAGACTATTGCTCATCGTCACTTTTTAATGACAGATTTGAGTTGTTACTTAGGATAGATTTAGATTGTTTAAGGTTTAGCTATAAAATGATTTTTGTTGTAATATTGCCCAAGGCCAAGCCACTTTTATAAGAGGGAGGAGGAGGGGGAGGGGGAGAGCCAAGTTTAATTATTTTAGCCCAAATATATAGATTTAGCTATTTATATACTATAGTAAAGAAAATTTTCAAAGAGCTAGGGAAGCGTCAAAGCCAATACCCGCCATTCCCTCCCTCGGTCTCGATCTGTTTTAGTCATTTGACAAGACGATTAATGAAATGACAAAATAAACAAAATGTTGAAAAAATAGATAGTGACAAGAAATTTAATTTAATAATTATTTTAAGTAAAGAAGTGATAATACGGTAGTTGTGTTGTCAAAATATTTGAAATGGAGCAATAATGTCATGCCCAAATCTAGACTTTAAAACCAAGAATAAAAGACTTTTGACAAATGACAAAAATGAAAGATCGAATTTTGTGACACTTAACGCCCCCTTCTCATACGCAATTAATTATACCTTGTATATTGAATCTGCAGGACTCCAGCATTGCGTAGTTGATCCGCCTGACCAGAAACTGCCATGGCTCCAAAAGCACTACCACTCAAGTCAAAATGAGCCGCCTCTGCCGTACACCCCGGACAAGAGTCTGTGATCACTACAGTCACTGGGTTTCCTGAGCATGCTGCATTCCCTGTGCACTTCACCTGCGTCATCATTCAGGAACCAGCAGCAGAATCAGCCGCAAATCACAATTAATGAACCAAATCTCACCAAATTAACAAGGAAATTAAAACCAGTTCATCTCACAATTAGTAGTCCAACTAATGACTTTCCTTTTATTCCTTGATTGTATAATCTCACTTACCACTAAATGTAGTAATCATACTCGACTAATGGACAATATCACATCATTTAGTTGTATGATATTCGTTGATTGTGTAATCTCACTTACAACTCAACGTTGTAATCATATTGGGCTCATGAGCATTATCACATCAGCTCAATGAGACTATCACGTCATTCAGTTGTATAATATTCGTATTAGCGAATAATGCTAATAGTCTTTTGTGTCCCTCAAAGAATGATGTCACTTTTAAAATTATTATATACTTATAATTGATTATTATTAAATTTTTGAAAGGACACGAGAAAGATTTTTAAAATTACTCTTCCTATAGCACTTTTATCTGACAAACATACTAGGAAAGAAACGAAAAAAAGAGGTGCTGCACCTGATAACAAGCTCCACACTCTTTGCCCGAATCGTATAAAGAAGGGCCTACAGCCGTCACCATTGAAGAGAATGGGGCTTGCCCTACTGTGTCCCCATATCCACAAGAACCACCTACATATATAGGCAAGACATGAAAATTTTAGCACATTTTACAGCCTATATATATATATATACACGACAAATACTTTTGTGCAAATTTTGTATGAATATATATATCATGAGGATATATAATATCTTTTTCTGCATTACCATCACTCCCGGCACCTGTGGAGCTTCCATACCATGTTGCACCAGCGGGCAACCAACCAGAAGTAGATTGAATCTTTGAGACATTAAGAAGCTTGGGATTGAAGCAAGAGCTAGGGCTCATCAAAAGAGAAAAAAGAGCTATGAGAGTAAATAGAGAGAACCATTTTTCAAGAAGAAGAGCCATTATCACAGTACTCAAATTACAGCTAGATGAGATAAATGAGATAAATGACTTGAGTGGTATTTATAGAGGAAGAGCAGTGCTTGATTTCTTAACACATCCTGTTATAACATGCCACGTGTTACTGTGAAACCAGCATTTGAGTTTCATTTTCTTAAGGTACAAGCCAACATTTGTACATATGAGGTATGTAGACATTTCCTTCTCGTATTTGGTCGGGTAAAAATACAAAGATATGGGCTATTCCTTATCATAAAATGCCATGACTTCAGCAATGTATCATGCATGGATCACTTGGCTTAATTAAGATTCATTGAATACAGTATCCTATATAAAAAAATTACAAGATTTCTTTCTATACTTAAATTGTATTATTTCCTTATATTGATAATATTATAATCTAATTATTTAATGATATAAGAATCAGATCATTATCATGGAATTTATATAGTACTTATATTGTACATCCATTTGGCCTATAAATAAGTACTTTCACTATATTGTCAAACAAGTTAATAAGATTAGAATATAGCCCAAGCGGGCATTAGAATTGTATGGACCTATACCTTTAAGGCTAAATCATCTTAAATCTCCTTGTAATTTTTTGGGAAAATCTCACTTAACCGTCTTAGGGTACGTTTGGGTAAGCGATTTCGTAGACAATAAGTGTGATTTTAAATCAAATCGCAAAAATTGGATTGTTTAGGAACTACGTTTTTAAAAAATTGCGATTTCAAAACGCAGAAAATCTGCGTTTTCAAATCGCAGTTAAAATGGTGCTTTTTTAAAACGTAGAATTTTAAATGCTAAATTGCAATTTTAAAGGCCAAACTGTGATTTTGTCAAACGTTTAATTGTGTTTTCAAAAATCACGTTTTTAAATCGCACTTTTTAAAATCGCAATCCCAAACAAACCCTTAAACTTTCATCATATTTACAATTACCTTCCTAAAGTTTAAAAAATCTAAATTTAATGTATTAATCTTTCACCAAAAAATTCATTAGGATTTTCCGTTAAATTCTAACGGAGGATTGTCAAAATTTTCAAAATACTCATATTTTTTTAGTGAAAAAAGTAGAAATTGCAAAAATTTAGGTGTTGGTAAGGATTTAATGGAATTTGCAAAAATACTGACATTGGAATATTTTAATTTTTTTTTTTTTTATAAAAGGAATATTTTGTGAATTTTGACTTGATTTAATGAAAAATTTAATGGAGAAGTGAAATTGAAAAAATAACGACAATAAATTGCGAATTTTTAAAATTTAAAAGGGTGATTCTAATAGCGGCAACAATTTAAAGAGATTCAATGAAGTTTCCCATATTTTTTTCTCTTGTATCCACTTTCTCTTGTTTCTTTTAATATTTTAATGTGGTATCGAAGCCACTTTTCAGCAAACTCTTTGACAATGTTCCAAACCCACCACTGTGCTGCTTCCATCAAAATGTAGGGGTGTTCGTCGGTTAAGTCGGTGTCGAAAATAGCATTTTCGCCTTTCACCAAATTACAGTCGGTAAAGTCGGAAATTGTACCGACTTTACCGCATGTGGGCTTGTTTCGCCTACCGACATTACCGACTTTTGTTGGTAATGACGGTCGGAAATATCGGTTAAATCGGATCAAGTTTCTGGTTCGGCTGGGGTGGCCCATGCACTTTTTGGGCCAATTTTTAGGTTATAGCCTTGCAGCTTATTCATTTTTTGGGTCAAAAAATAGGGTTTCTAATATGGTCATTTTAAAAAATTATGGATATTTTCAAAATATAATATGACCCAATAATATAAAAACCTGTTTCAAATTTACATTCTCATAATCAACATTTACAAACCTATTTGGTCGGTCATTTACATTCTCATAGTGACATCATAAAATACTTTAAAAAAAATTTACAAAAAAACTCTTACAAAGTGATGTGGCACAATATGATTAGATTTCTCAAAATGTGAATTTTTTTTATTTCCAATTATATTGATTATAGGAATGTGAATGTCGGTTAAAGTCGGTAGGCGGTTGGTACAAAACCATTTTCGCCTACCGACCGACAAATGTCGGAAGAAATTTTTTTCTTCCGCCTACCGACCGCCAGTGGGCGGTAGGTGGTCGAAGACGGTCGAAACTCGATCGGTACACGGCCGGTACGCGGTGAACTTGCACACCCCTATCAAAATGGGGATGCTTTTGGGTATTATAGATCCATCTAAATCCAAAATGTAAAAAATTATTTTTAAGTACGAACCATCAAGTTTGTAAAGTGAAATTCAGGCTTAAGGTAAGGAATTTTTCTATCTTCTAATAGATTATATGTTCAAAAAAAAAATTACAAACTAAATGCAAGACATTGATGGGGATAAACGAAGCTGTGAAGTTCTGCTGAACCCATCCACTTGATGCGAGTTCTATGTGTATTTAGAATAAAAAAAAAAATTTAAAAAAAAAAAAAAAAAAAAAAAAAAAAAAAAAGAAGAAGAAGAAAAAAAGTTCTATGTAAACCATGCATATATGTGTGTGTGTTTTTTTTTCTTTCCCTATAATTAGCTAAGTTTAATTACCGAGCAGTGATTGACATCAGTCTGGACTGAATGAACAGTCATTCAGCCCAGGCTGAGATGAAAAAAAAATTTACTGTTCATGAGCCCAAAAATCACTGTTCATTTGCCTGAATTGAATGACTGTTCATTCAGCCCAAGCTTATTTCTACCTTTACTCTTAATTTCCACCATCAAAGTCAACTATTTCTCTATGCCACCAAATAAACTAGCTAGGTCACGTTTTGCATGAACGTTACATCAACTAGAAAACGGTTGCCCACTAGGACAGTTATGCCATCTTGGCGGGACCCACGTAAACAGTAAACCCACATGATTAGGGTTGTAATCGAGACGAGCTGAGCAAAACTTTACAATTTCAAGACTGACTCGTTTATGAGGGTATATATTCGAGCCGAGTTATGAAATGCATGTCCAAGCTCGGCTCGTTAGAAGCTTCGGCAAGCTTAAGCTCAAGCTCGAACCCATTGATAATGCTATTCGAGCCGAGCCGGGTACTCGATCGAGCTCGAGTTAATTAGGCTATTAAATTTTTTAATTTGTGATCTGAGCGAAGTTTCAAGTCTAAGTTTTATGAACAACCTCTATACATTTATCTAAAATATAAATAAATAATATGTGACTATTATAAGACTTATATATACAATATAGTATATAATATAGTTATAGGTAATAAATTAACAGAATTATTATATATAATTATAGAGTAAAAACTATAGTGTGTATATATATTATTATTTACTATAATATACTATTGTTAACTAATTAACTATAGATATAAGTATAGTATATAATATTGTTAATCATGTACAATGTGTCATAATATATAGTTATATAGTTCTATATTAACTATTCAATATAGTTATATTGTTATATACTAACTATATATTAATAACTTAATATTTTAGTTTATAAACTAGCTAGTTAGTATGTTACTAATAGATATACATACATACATTGATACATACATTCATAGTAATACTACTATATATCAAAGTACTATAATTAATGTGTAATACTATATTTACTTAATTAGTATAGTTAGTTACTTAAGAACTAACTATATATATATTAATTAAAGTGACCTATACACTATAGGTAACTAGTTAACTATATTTGCATGATTAGTTAGTTTCTTAGTAATATTAAGTTAATTAGTATATATTAACCTATTAGGCTCGCGAGTCCTAAACAAATTAGACGAGCCGGTCCGGTCAAGCCTTAAATGAGCTATGCTCGCGAGCCTCTATCGAGTTCCGTCGAGCGAGTCGGGTATGTATCATTTACTAATTGAGCGGGTTTTTACAATACCAAATTCAATTTCGAATCGAGTTTTACCGAGCGAATATTTAGCAAACTTCCGAACAAACTAATTTATTTACAACCATATGCACAATAACAGTTGTCAAGCCTCAATCTACGTTGCCGGCTATCTGCAGTAAGGAAAGAATCTCCTTTGTCGTGTATCATTTTTCCACTATCGTTGAGATTTTGAAAAGTGTTATCGTTATGGGCACTCCAATAACTATATGTGGAATTAAAAACCAGGATCGTGGAGTTGGAGAAGCTGTACCTATCCTTCTTGTAGAAATTAGACACACGGCAATTATGATGTAGTGTGAAGATTGATAACCAAGGCCCTGTTTGGCAAGCTACTCCATTCCCCATTCCAATTCCACTCCAATTTTCAAAAAAAACATTCCCACT
>FXXK01000920.1:289250-331534 GCA_900184695.1 Betula pendula | reverse complement strand
ATATATTAAGTTTGTAAAATACTAAAATTAACAATAGTTGTTAGTATATATCATTATTGTTGACATATAGCAATAATGTACATCACTATATGTATACTTTATAGTATACATTATATCTAACTATCTAAGTATCTAGATACTTAATTATTTTATTAGTATAAATTTGTATACTTATGTGACAATTGACATTATATAATTTATAGTTATAGCTTAATTAATTTGTAATTATATATTTATAAATATATATCGGAATTAAAGAAACTTATAATATATTTGTGAGATTATCTATGATAATTATTAATTATAATCATTAGATTGTATGAATCGTATGATTAAGTGTTAATATTTATATAGTATATAAATATATACCATACAATATATATATATATATAATCAATTAATTGTCGGTACTTAGATGAGTTAGATCATATAAATTAAAATTATTAAGTATCAAATGATGTAATGATGTAATGATTAATTATCCTATATAAATATACTATATATTACTTTATTACTATATATATATATATGATCGAGCTAACGAGCCAAGTCGGGCGAGCCGGTTTGGTTGAGCCTTAAACGAACCAAGCTCGTGAGCCTTAAATGAGTCGAGTTGGTCGAGCTTTAAACGAGCCAGACTAGTGAGTTCTAAACAAGTCGAGTGAGCGGGTTTTGTTGAGCCTTAAACGAGCCAGGCTCGCTAGCCCAAAAATGAATTAGGCAAGTTGGTTTGGTCAAACCTTAAACGAGTTAGGCTTGCGAGCCCTTATCAGATTTTGTCGAGCAAGTTGGGAATGTATCACTAACTAATTGAGCGGGTTTTTATAGTAATAAACGAGTTTGTACAATACCAATCTCGAATTCAGGTCGAATTTAACCGGGCAGGTCGAGCGGATTGTCGGACGGACTATCTCATTTACAGCCCTATAATTGTACATATATATAAAGTATCATATATTACGTTATATGTTTTTTTAAGACATACATTCAAATCCACTTCCTATAATATGAGATCAATAAAAAATTTGATAACATAATAATGGAAACAACAGTGGAAAATAACATTTGATATCTCATGTTTTATATATAATAACATGTTTATGCAACATTATTCACTTACTTTTCATTTTTTTTACATGCTCATACTTTTCCTTTTCTCATAGACAAGTGAATCTATTGTAACGCCTCGAAAATCTTAAAATAAATAAATAATATAAAAATATTGACTTATTTAAAATTTTTTACACTTCCCACAGACTCACTTACTTTTGTAAATAAGTTCCAAGGGATCTAACTGTAATCCATCAAAATTAATTAAACAAACAATTAATCTGATAATTAAAGCAGAAATATCCAGGTCAACTATCAAGGAGTTAATTGGATAAGACTACACCAAAACATCTATCAGAATAAAATAAATGCGAAACTGAAATAAAATACAGTGATCTAATTACTATACAAAATCTTATACAACTCCGAGCACAGCAAATACCAAATCTCACTTAACAAAACATCCTTACAAAACAACAAAAGATAAAGCTACAACTCTAAGACGACCTCGCTCCCCCTCGAACATGATAAATGACTCTAGCCTACAAGCTCTGCTGAAAACTTACTAAAACTAGACGACAAATAAATGTCCAATAAGTGGAAAAGAAAAAAACTAGCTCAGTAAGTCCACAACTTAGTAAGTAAGATATCTCGATACCGAGGTTATATTGTAAGCCTAAATTTTAATGCAAAAGAAACAGTATTCAATAAAACGTTCTACAATTCAAAGTATTTTTTACAAAATATGATGTCCTTATCCTTAAGCTAAGAAAAGAAAGGTTTTACTATAAGAGAGAATGATCAAACATAATCTTAGCGATAACAGTTTTCAGGAATTAAAATTATAAAATCAAATATACTTTAACATGTGTTTGGTATAAACAATATTTAATGCTTAGTGGATCTTGGTCTTGATCTCTACTATGGAATGCGAAAAGGATCCTCTCCATTTCAAAAGAAATGGAGAGGAACCGGCTCTTGGAGAGGATCCTTTTCCTTATGTGTAGGAAAATAACCAACAACAAAGAATCCTATTAGTTTATGATTTATTTTCAATGTGGATTGCAATGCTAAAAAGAGTTAGAGAGAGTTTTCTTTCCTTTAATAAGGCCCCACTAATGTTGGTCTTTTGCCCAAGGAATAATTTTGGTTCAAATACAGAGATTCATATTTTTTTAATTGTTTAAGCTGATTGGAGAGTCTGCAGTTTTTTTTTTTTTTTTTGGATTTGTTGTAAGTTATCAAATGCGTTTAATTAATATATTTCTTGATCATATATTTGAATTACTTTACCTAATGCTTACATACCTGTCTATGAATATTCTAATTCATTATGCTTACTTTTCTTTTCTTAATCATTTGCTTTTGTTGTGTGATTTTTTTTTATTCATTGCTTTGTTACATAGAAAAGAGTAAAATTTGAGACCTATCAAGTTGCAAGAGGATCTTAAATTAGTGATGCTATGATATTTGACAAACTTTTGAATTTTGTGAATCGAAACAATAGTTTACTAAGATATATTACAATCATAGTATATATAAAACATTTAATTATGATATAAAATATTTTTAAATAAATTATAGATTAAATTAATTAATTTCCCGTTTGTTTATAAGGTCCTGCAAATAGAGAAATTCTTAAGAGGTGGCCCTCGCAAGAAAGATGGAATATAATATGATACATGCTCCTAAAAGTAGGTATGCTATACAAGAAATTGACATACCTGTTGATTAATGATTCGACAAGTTGGTGGTTTACCCGCCGGCCAGGATACAAATATGGAACTTAATTAATTTAGAAGAAATTACAAGGGAATGGATTTGTCTACTTTAATTCCCCATGAATATAAATATGGAACTGCAAAAAAGACAATGAGATGGGATAAACAGAAGAAACCTCACGAATTTGCAGCTCAAGCTCTCCCATTGCAGTCGCACCAGGACCACTCGCAGCCTGGTAAGTACTAAACAACCTGCAATATTCGTGACCAACAAAGCAGCTTTTTAGACGCGTGGAAAATGCAACAGTATGCTACAGAAACACATCTAACGTGCTATTAAAAAAATGCATCAAAATTGACAAAACAAATAATAAGCCCAATTGCTCAGAAAAAAAATAATAATAAGCCCAATTGTATAAATTCTCACCTTGGCGTGGCGGCCATCAGGCAAATGATAGTGGAGCAATTGGGGTTGGCGATAAGCGCACCCTTTCCGATGCCGACCATAATCCCCTCATGGCCTCGGGATTCTCGTCCATCCGAAAGGCATAGCTATTGTCTACCACGATGGTCCCCTTCTCCACCGCGATAGCCCGAACTCCTTGCTGATGGACCCACCGCCACTGAAGAGAGCGATGTCAACGCCGTCAAAGCTCTCGGCGGTGAGCTCCTCGAACGGTGTAGTCGTGGCCCTCACCTTTCAGGAAGCGGCTCCATCCCTCTCCGTCGTCGGCGTCACCGGCGCCGTCGCCCAGGAGTTCCTCTCCGTGCTCCCGCTCCATGAAAATGCCTGCCTCCAAGCGCTCCCTCCGGAGGTGTCTCACCTTCGAGGGCCACGACTACACCGTCGAGGAGCTCAGCCGTCGAGAGCTTTGACGGCGTCTACATCGCTCTCTTCAGCGCCGGTGGGTCCATCAGCATGTAGTTCGGGCTATCGCGGTGGAGAAGGGGACCATCGTGGTAGACAATAGCTATGCCTTTCGGATGGACGAGAATCCCGAGGCCATGGAGTGGATTATGGTCGGCATCGGAAAGGGTGCGCTTATCGCCAACCCCAATTGCTCCACTATCATTTGCTTGATGGCCGCCACTTAAGAGAGCTGCACTTAATGCTGTTCAGATTGCAGAGATGTTGCTTTACTCCATATTTGTATTTGGTGATTAGGTTTCATATTATGGATTTATCAGTGAGAGAAGATGCTTTTTAAGTTATTCTTTACATGTAGTCTTCAGATGCGGATATTGATCCTTGCGACGGGTTTAAAAAATTGAGCAGTTTTTGTAGTATAAACTACTGGGGTGCTTAATGTTGTCAGTTTAAAGTGCAATTATTTCCTGTTAAATCCTTCACAGGGAGATTTTGTAATAATAACTTGTAGTTCATGACCGAAACTACCTGGAAGCTCTTACTGTTGGTTTAATTTGTAGGCGACAAGTTTTGATAGGAACTTGAGGTTGAGTCGTGACGAAAGATGAGATTTGAATAGTTCCTTATAGTAGAAGAGCACCACAATTCTCCACTTATTTTGGTAGAGTTAGGGTGCGTTTGGGTAAGCGATTTCATAGACAATAAGTGCGATTTTAAACGAAATTGTAAAAACTGAATTGTTTGGGAACTGCGATTTTAAAAAATTGCGATTTGAAAACGCAAAAAATTTGTGATTTCAAATCGCAGGTAAGGAGGTGCTTTTTTGAAAACGCAGAATTTTAAAACACTAAACTGCGATTTTAAATGCCAAACTGCAATTTTGCCAAACGCTAAACTGCGTTTTAAAAAATCACGTTTTCAAATCGCACTTTTTAAAATCGCTATTTTTGAAATCGCACTTTTTGAAATCGCAATTCCAAACAGGCCCTTATACTTGATTTCTTTTGTTAACTTTGATTGCCTTGATTCTTGTTTAGTCGGTGTGCCTAGATGCCACTTGGTCTTTAAGTTGTCCCATCTTTGGGACATAAGCAATGTTTGGCAATGGGCAGGACTGTGCCGTTTATGGGTTTTGTTAAACAATATATATTTCTACTTTTTATATTATATTATATACCTTTTAACAATTTTTATTTTTTATTTTTTTAATATCACATCAAAACTTTGTTATTACTTTTCAAATAAAATATCATTAAAAAACAATTTTTTTTTTTCATAACTAAAAATTTACAACATTTTTTTTACTTTATATCATATTAAAACTTAAAATCTTCCGACTCCAACTTAAACTCTTTGCCAAACATCCCCATAGCCATTGGTGAAAAGTTCCAGCATAAAAGCTTGATGTGAGTTGGACAGGTTGGACTTTTGTCACTTGCGGTAGGTAGTTATGCTCTCATGGACAGGTTTGGACTTTATGCCTCTTCGATCTCTAACATTGTTTCCTTTTGAAAAACGTTAGGAACAATGATTCCATCAATATAAAAATGGCACTCGGTGACAAGGAAACGTTCCTATCAGATGGTAAGGGATTTGATATGAATTAAAGATTAATCAGAAGATTAGACCAATTATTTGAAGGTTTCGTGAGTCTGATGGTGTTGCCCATTGCATAGGCATATGCAACTTCTTGTAGTATGCGAGTGTTGCTTTCTCTTTTGAATTATTAAAAGCAATGGTATAAATCATTATTCTACCCATCTCTCATTCATCTTTTTTTATTGACTTTTTAAATTTATTATTGAATCGGTAGGACCACATGTGGTTCACACTAATTCAAATATAAATTTAAAAAGTCAATAAAAGGAGAATGATGTGTATCATTTTTTATTATTAAATTGTCTCTCTCCTTTTCTTTTTTTAAATTACTATTTATGTGAACATAGTGGCCTTGTTTATCAACATATTTGTAGATAAATGACATAGTGGAAGCAAATGGAAAACCAAAAGAAGTTCAACTACTTTAATTTTATAAACATAAAAAGCTAATAAATAGCTTAGAAATTCGAAGGAAATAAAAAATTTCACTAATATTCAAATTCATTCCCAAAATCTGATTTGCAATACATCCATGGGTCTTCTTATAACATCAACCTAAAGCACCTAAGGATGTAAACTAAAACCTAAAGGGTAAGTAAATCATCTAAAAAGGAAAACATTACATAAGATTAAATCTAAAAAGAGTAAGTAAATCATCTAAAAAGGAAAACATTACATAAGATTAAATCTAAAAAGGCAATAAAATCAACTAAAGATGGAAAGACTAAGGCCTCGTTTGGTTTGCGGAATGACTATTCCATTAGGAAAAGTAATAGCTATTCCTTGGAATAGAAGAAGGTGGAATAGAATAGTTATTCCTATTCTTTAGTTTGGTTGTAACGATGAAATAGAACACTAAATAGATATTCTTTTATCTGGTATAGTAATATGCTGGTGAATAGAATCATATTGTAATTAAATTTCTTAAAATTACCCTTATACATACAAATATAATTTAAGGACGTTTTCTCTTTATTTTTTAAACAAAAACCGTTATACTATAACTTTTTTTAAAAAAAAAAAAAAAACTGTCAAGTTTTTTTAAAAAAAATTTTCAAGTTTTTTTTTTTGGTAAACAAAAAAAAAAAAATCATATTAAAAAAATCATCATATTTACCCATCAATTTTATTTTATTTTATTTTTAAAAAAAAAAAAACGAAGCAATCACCAAATGGTTTTATAATACTAAAAAAAAAAAAAATTGATGTTGAAGTGTAAGGATTTGTTTTTATGAAAAGATACTGCAATAATTCTATTTGTGTAGGAAAGGAATAGTGTTCCTCTCATTTTTAAAAGGAATACGTATTCCTCTTCGTAAGGGAATAAGTATTCCTATAGAATAACTATTCCTATAAATAGGCTCTTACCAAAAAAGTCATTCCATTCCATGACCTATTCCGCAAACCAAACGGGGCCTAAATAAAAATGACTAATCCTAATTTTTATGGAAATTACTAATGCGAAGATTAATGCTAAATAAGGAAGAAAAATTGGTTTGGATTGTGATCAATAAGGGAAAAGTTCTCATATGTGCATTGCCGCCCAAATCTACAGAAAATCAAACAATAATATTTGTCGTTATTTTCGCACATTATTTTTTGGTCAATTGCCTGATTTCCACACATTCCTATGCCTTTTTGTTCGTTGCGATTGCACTACGGTGCGATTAGGCTATTATGCCCTTACTTTTGAATGTACTGACCGCATTCTGATTGGGCCATTTTGTCTCTACTTGGAATCTATCGTACATCAGACACCCCCACTCAGAAAAAACTCGCCCAAGAGTTTTCGCTTGGATATGATGTCTACTTAAACATATTTGCTAACTAAATGTCCTTTCTTTCTTTCGGCCAAAACTCACAATGCCATCAAACCCAGCGACCATCGACGGTGTCAACGTGGTTCGACTACCCCATCAGCCTTCACAGGTGGCCGCACCATCACCCTGAGCCCTTTGGAGTAATCGCAACACCCTCGAACTTTTTTTTTGAGATATTGCCCCCTTTCCTCTCTATAAATCTATTTTGCGATTCATCCCCGTTCTATATTGACCCAAACCCCTAGTTTCCTTAAACCTCTATACCTCTCTCTATATGCCTTTCAACTCTCACTTTCCTTAAACCTCTCTCTCTCTCTTGGTTTAGGGGTTAACGTGCTCAAAATCGAACGATCCAAGCTCTCTCTCTCTCTGGGTTTGGGGTTAACATGCTCCAAATCGAACGGTCCAATCTCTCTCTCTCTCTCTCTCTCTCCATGTAATGCCCAAAAATTAAATTAAGGATTATAAATCACCTTAAATAGACAAGGGTAAAAAGGTAGTAATTCCGTCCGAATGATGGCATCCCAGTTTGCATCATCCGCAACTCCGTCTGTAGCGTTCGGACAAACTCAGCTACTGTTCAGTCAGTAGCATTCGTCCGCAATGTCGTTCACAGCACGGTCCGGATGGAGCTTCGCCACTGTTCATTCAGTAGCGTTTGTCCGCAGCATCGTCCGGACGGACCATGTGCATTTTCCTTCGGACGACTCATTTTCTCGTCCAGATGGTGGCGCCTTGTGAGCACCTATATAAAGAGCTGACGTGATTTTCAGCCCATTTTCTGATTTCTCTTTTTCCCTTCATGTTTTTCTCTCTTCTCTCTCCTAAAATTCATACCCAAACCTTGGGTATTGGTCTTTGAGAGCTTCCATTGCTATTTTTAACACTGAAATCAAGATCCTTTATGTTAGAAAGCTATTTCCACCGATCGTTTCAAAGTAAAAATTTTTGAAATCCTAGTTTCTCAATGTTTGGGCTACATTCTTGAATGTATGACTTAATGTTGAGAAATTTCTTAAGATTCTTGTTGGGTTGTGTTTACTTTCCATCGGGTTGAAGCTTCGTGGTGCACAAACTTCAGATTTTTCAAGATTTGAGGTAAAAAGCCTAAACCCTAGATTTTTCCTAATTATATTTGGTTAGGCTTTGTGATGTCTAACCCTAGTATTTCTATATGGGTTAACTATGTAGGTTATTTAAATACTATTTGGAACCCTAGAATGCTATGGGTTGTTTATGGGCTATTTGATACTTGTGCTTTCAAGTATTATGGGTGTTAGGCTTAGAGTATTAATGTATAGTTGATGTTTTAGCAATGTGATTATGCAGCTGACATTGCTTGAATGTTCGGTCTAGAAGTTAAAACTCATCAAGCGGAATTAGTAAGTATTTATACATACTGAGAATGATACTCTTTTTAACATGATTTGTCTTTTAATGTTTAATAGATGTTTTTATTTACTAAACAAAAGAAATGATTTCAAATGGGTTTTGAAGAAATGATATGAATGTTAAAGAACGAATCGATGATATTTTGTAATAATATATGATTTATGCTTTCGATTATTTTCATGATATTGATGAATCTTTGATGAGTGATTTATAATGAGTTATTGATGGTTTATTGATGATTTATGATTATGGCAGATTTATTGATATATTGAGTTTTATGATGTTTTATTGATATTTGTTTTAAGAAATAAACTATGGTCAAAGTGTTTACATGATATTTATGAGCATATGAAATAAAAGCATGATAAGAACATGAGATAAATAACACATATGAACTTAGGCCACAAGGATTAAGAATTGTAAGCATATGAACCTAGGCCACAAAGGTTAAGAATTGTGAGCATATGAACCTAAGCCATAGGGGTTAAGAATTGTAAGCATATGAACCTCGGTTACATGAGTTAAGAATTGTGAGCACAGTGCATAACATGAGAAGTTTATATGATGATTTCTGTGATATTTCATAATATGATTTATTGGACTTTATTATAGACTTATTAGTATGCATTTGAGGTTTAATGAGAAAACACACATATATATATATAGTATTACGGCTAGATGCATATAAGATTTATGTTTTATTGCTTGGATATACTTATAGGCTTATATTTCGCCAAAAAATGATGAAATACATGTATATATGTATAATTGGGTTATATGATATACTTATAACATAGATAAGTATGTATATGTATAATTTCAAACAGAGAGATTGGAATATGCTTATACATACTTAACTATTATTATATTTCAGATGCTTCATGATTATAATGTTTACTTCATCAGCCACTTTATGTTTTAAAAATAAATGTCAAACCTTAGTGGTTGTTATTGTAAGCTCATGTAAACTAAATATTCGGTTCATTGCGAAAAATCAATGGGTTTTTATTCACTGAATCTGTTGACTCATCTATTTTCTTTTCCGCCTATATAATCATGGAAGAACTCTATAGTTGCATAGATGTTGATGCAGGTTCAGAGAGAGTAGATGATGATCTCGTAGCCTACTACCTTGGCTATTACGACTGATGTCGTAGGATGTCTTATTTTTGTATAGACTAGACATGTAGTTTATTCTTTTGTATATTGTTGTGATGTGTTCACAAACAATATTGTTGTATATTTGGCTCACGTCGCATGTGACGCGTTTTGTATAGCCATTATTTTGTATATGTCACAATGTAAGCTTTTAATCATTAGTATTTTCATTGTCAGCTCTATGTGTATTAATTACTCCTATAGTATGTGCTTCCGCTCATTTTATATTATTTATGATATGTAACTCTGATGTAATAGATGTAATCTCATGATACGTTGTGAGATATATGTATGATAAAGGTATTTCTATCACTTTGTGACGATTGATCCAATTCATGATTATATTATGTTTCTTTAAAAAAAAAAATAGTTACTACTTATAATTATAAATCGGGTCGTCACACATTCTCTCTCTCTCTATAAGGCCTCTTTGGCACCCATCCCGATCAGGTAAACCCGGGATACACGACCCCACCAGCAAGAAATGTGTATCAAATAATTGAGAAGACTTGACAACCAACCTTATGGTATTACACCAAATAATCGACCATTTGAGCTAACCCTAGCGGGCTAAATAGTTGATCAATTGTTTCGAGGACAACCTAATCTCTAAGAACAAAAACTAAATTGCTTCTAATGAGTCTGGACAGCTTAAAATTCCACACTTGGGCCCTTTAATACCTAACCTCGTGGTATTACACCAAATGATCGACCATTTGAGCTAACCCTGGCAGGCTAAATAGTTGATCGATTGTTTCGATGACAACCTAATCTCCAAGAATGAAAATTGAATTGCTTCTAATGAGTTTGGACAGCTTACAATTCCACACTTGGGCCCTTTTATACTAAAAAGCTAACAACCATTGACATAGCGAAAGCAATAGACATGAAAGAGAAACCATGTTCTCAATACACAAAATCAACACATAGGTTGATAGAGAAAACTTATACCATGTTCTCAATACATAAAATCAATACACCTAAATTTCTGCAAATTAAAATAGGATTACAAATCTTAACATATAACGAGTAGGATTATTCATTTGAGCAACTAAAAGACAAGTTTCCTCCAAAATTTTATTTGAGAAGTAATATAGAAAGATCATGTGCAAATCATATGTAGGTTAAAACAGAATTTAGTATCTCCAATATAAATATACAATTTTTCCCCATCATGTAATCAAGGTTCATCACTGTTGGCATAAAGAAAAAGTAAGGCAGTAAGCCTACGCACTAGATGGTTCATATCATGACTTACTCAAATCTGATTTCAAATTCATTAAGATAGCTAAAAATCAACATAAATCAACAAGTGACTCATCATTATCGAAAGGCTTACACTGCAAAGGGAGTTTGAAATAGTGGGCGCAATAAATCCTGAATCCACAGGGGTTTTGGGACCCACCAAAAAATAAAGACATTTTTTTTTTTATTGGGAAGTTACACACACGCACCCAGTGGGACTTAAACCTGCGACCTCAGCCTCCACCTTGCTACAAAGGGAGGAAGTCCCATTTGAGCTAAAGCTAATTGATAACAAATTTTATTGATAGAAAAACCAAAGCCAAAGCATTCAGCAATTACAAAATACCATCATAATGGACCCCAAATCCTGATAGGACAAAAAAGAAAATTTACAAAAATTACGACATAAAGTAGAATTACATAACACTTCCCAAGCTATTTTAAATAGCCTAAAAACGGACAACAGCAAAGTACTAAGCCAAAATAAACTGAATATCAAACCTAAAGGGATGCCTCACTAAAAAACCGCCTGGAAACTAATGAAAAAAAAATGGATTAAAAGCAGGCTCCATAGGCTGTTCTTTTGGGCTTTTGCTTGTCAATCGGCTCCAGAAAGTCCACAGCAACCTATTCTACAACAGAGTAGGGCAAGGGGCATAGCACTGTTGTGTTGTAAGAGCAGACATAGCTTATTCTGACATGCATTTGACTTCTATTCATAGAGCGTATACACGTACTCCCTTCTACTTTTAATTTATGCTTTACAGTCCTCTACTTCCTATACCTCTAGTGATAAATTCTAAGTATGTATAAAAATTATCACATGCAAGCATAGAAGATTGATAAGTAGGGACGAAACAAACCTAGAAATGGCTAGCAACATTTTCTCTAGTTAAACCAGGTACATTCATCAATTCCAAAATTCGCTTTGGCACAGCCTCTGAAATGGAAGTCACAAACTTCTAATCAGAGATGATCAAAAGAAGTAATAACCATTCACAAAATGAGAGTCCCTCTATCCCCAGCCCACAATATACAACATTAAAAGAATTCTAAGAAAAAAACTAAAAAAAAAAGTAGTTGCAGATCATACTGTCAAGCCCGAGTTGGTTCACCGCACTGACAAATTGCTGATGGAGCTCCACATACCAGACTACACGTGGTTTCTTGGATGCAGACGGATCATCACTTTCCAATCCACCATCATCTTCATCTTTAGCATTGCTCCTTTTTTTTCTGAGCTTTCAGTATTCCTTCAGTTCCTTCATTACCAGAGGAACAATATTCAGCATCATCATTCCCTCGTTTATGTCGGTCATTATCTTCCAAGCTGCCTGAATGTTCAAGTTCTTTATTTTCATTCCACTTTTCCTAACAACATGCTGCCATATATTTTTGAGCTCTTCCTCACGTATAGGCTTAATCAAATAATCACAAGCCCCATGTCCAATTCCTCTCATCACAGCACTTGTTCGCCCATCAGCAGACATCACTGTAGAATAGATTGACATGTTAATGTATGTAAGCAAAATTCAAACATTTTTGTGGCAAGAAAATATGGTACTCACTAATAACAAGAAGATCCATTTCTAGCCCAACATGCTCCAGAAGTTTAAAACCATCCATATCAGGCATATGTACATCACTCAGTACCACATCAAAACACCCCTTCCTCTCCCGTAGGAGATTCAAAGCAACAGTAGTATTAGAATAGTTTCCGAGATGACGAACACCGAGTGCAGAAAGTGGAAGCTCCTGGGGTATATGTCCAGCAACCTGTATAAACACAAGGTAAAATCAGAGATCCTTGCCGATGGTGTTCGGATGGGGATAACTCTGATGCCTAAGTCAATGAGGCAGCCAAAATTTCAAGTGTCTGAAAGTAGAATATTCATAATAAAAATCACGTACCTTTCACATTCTATTCTCTTTCCTTTTATATCTTCTCTTGGCGTCGTTCACGATCCTTTCTCCTACTTTTCGGGATATTTCGAGATCTGGGCGTTAGACCAGTGATTTGCTGTTCCTTTTTGATTTTGGGCTGTTTATTCTCGGAGAATACGAAATATCAAGGATGCTGATTTGGGTGTGCTTATGACTCTTAGTATTTTACCGAGAGTTGCTGAACAGAGTCTTAACCTGTTCATCCTTTGAATGGGCCAGGTTTGGGCTTCGTTTAGTAGAGCCCAAACTGTAACTGTTCGAGCCCATTGGTCTGTCTAGGGAATATTTTTCCAATAGTTACCCCCCAATTCTCAACCTGAGACTTGGCTCGCTTATGGGAATTAAGATGCTCCCTTAATCACCAGATCCATGCGTTCACCATCTTATCTCTTTTCTTTTCTTTTTTATTGGACAGAGATGGCCTATAAGCCACGTGTCGGTTTAGGGTTTTTCCTCCCATCACACTTCCCAGGATTTCGTTTACCTTTTGAATCCAGATCCACGTGTCCCCTCCCCTGTGATGCATTTTTAGAGCACCATTCTTGAGAAGGCCAAAGGACAAATCAGATTTGATTCCCTAGGTCTGCGTCCATCACATCAAATCGATCTTCATCATTGCGCCGCCCCCCTTTTTCCTCTAGTGACCGCAATTGCCTCTTCATTTCCCCGAGAATGGACGGTTGTCTCTTCATTTCTCTAAGATGGGCTTGAATAGTGCTGGCCCTATTGGATCTTCTTCTCCATTCTCCGTTAGTTGCCTGGTTTTCTCCATTGTTGCCTGGTTTTCTCCCTCTTCTTCGTTTCCATTAAACTCTGATTATCTAGCTTTTTCCCCATCTTTCTTCGAAAAATGTCTTCCTCCCAATTTGAGGGTTCCCCTTCTAGAGATCCCCATAGCCCTCCTTACTCCCACGCAAAGAAGACGAAGTTCTCCACACCAACGACTCTGTTGAGGCGGAGGACGACGGTGCCAGGGTTGAGGATGAAGTGCCTCCGAATGAAGGCGGAGCTAGGGTTTCGATTTCCTACGTTCCGTTTGAAAGAACTAGCGAGGCGAAACTCACCCCTACAGATGAGGCACGATTGCGTCATAACTTTGACATTCCTCCTGAAGTTCAACTTTACTTCAAGGGTTCCGACGGAAACTTCCCTGGCAGCGAGATCTGTCTCTTCGATAGGATGTTCATGGCTAGGTTTCGTCTCCCATTCCCTGCTATAGCTCGGGAGTTATTCGAATATCTCTAGGTGGCTCCCAATCAGCTCAGACCCAATGGTTGGAGATATTTTTTCGCAGCGTGCCTTTTATGGCCCATCATTCTCAGGGATCACCGAATGTCAATCCGAGAATTCTTTTCCATCTACCGAGTGCAACAATACCGAGATGGGACCATTGCCTTTCAAGTCCGGACCAATCCTCTCTTCTTAATCTTACCTCCGAGCCTCACCAGCAACAAAGAATGGAGGCATGGGTATTTCTATGTCTCGGGTGATTGGGAACACTCCCCTAATGAGACTCTGCTTGATGAGCGAAGGATTCCTAGGCAATGGAGAGCTCCTAGTGCTGAAGGTATTCTCCTTACCTTTCCCTTTATATGTAAGCTATATAAATACGTATTTTTATTATTTCTTGACTTGGCTTTTCTATTTTCAGTAATGGGGATTCCACATCTGAGCCGAGAAGAAGTCATCAGGGTTAATACAATGCTTGTCTTTTCTGAAGATATTATGAACGTGGAGAGGATCAAGTTTGATGTCATTGTGACAAACGAGAACGTGAGGAAGTACCTTGGCTATCGTATTCCCGAAGACAAATCTGTCTGGAGGAAGAAGAGCAAATCCAAGAAGGTTCCACCACCGAAACGGGCTGTTACCGAAAAGTCCACTCAAGCCGCATCTAAGCCACAACAGAAGGTCAAGAAAGGCCCATCCAAGCTTCCTACGAAACCCGTCCCAGAAGCCAAGAAAACATCTTTTCCTGAGGCGCCGAGAGGATCAGGTTTGGAAATCCAGCTGACCCTACTCGGGACCCCATTTCTTCCTCGGTGCAGACTCTTTTGTCCGAGCTCAGCCGGGGCGGTGCCACTTCATTTGCTAGCAAGATACATGACTTGAAAAACCTCTTGGCTTCTATGAGCAATGAGTCCGATTCCAAGTCTGACAATCGAGAAGGTTCGGCGGAACCCCAAGTTCCAAGACAAAAAGTTATGGGTGATGCCATCTGGACTGGCTCAACCGTGGGCAGGGTCAAGACCATAGCTCAGAAGAAACGGAAGGCTTTAGACGAAGGAAATGCTCCCATTGGAGAAAACCCAACGAAGATGAAAGGAGCTGACATGGGCATTGGCATGAGTGTACACCTGAGCGACTTGATTGATGAAGCCAATGTCATGTATGCTGAGCCAAGCTTTCCTTTGCCTACATTTTTACCTCCTTCTAGGGACATTTTATCTCCGAGAGGTGATGAAGGTTCTCCTGTAATTGTTCATGATATTCCAGATGATTCAGACTCCACGAGATCTAGTCATGACAACTTCATTCGAGATGATGTCTCGACTGAGCCTTCCGTGGAGGTAACTGAGAAGGTTCCAGATGATCTTCCTGATCCCCCTGTCTGTCCTCCCAAAGCTGGCATGGACCCCCCAACTCTATCTCCGAGGAGAATGGAAGACATGCCAACTCATTCTCAAGGCCCTGTAGCTGATCAGCTTGAGGTGCCCTCAAGGGAGACTTCTGCGTGAAAACTTCCAATCCGATCCCTAAGAGAGGGTTTGCTTGGATGTCCACTTGAGGCCCTCCAAGCTTTAGCTCCTGAGAATTACCTTCGAAGGCCTAGAGTGGGCAGGACGTCCTCTAAAATATTTGTTGATATCATAGTCCATCACCAAATCGAGGTAAGTAAACATACACTGATTTTCATAAGGTCTTTGTCAGCCGTTGTGTTTTTTTCTAACTCCTTGATTTTCTTCACGTCTTAGTCTGCGGTGAAGCTATCGGTTCTGTACCGAGAGTATCAAGAGTATCTGAAGGAGCATCCTAAGGAATTGCCTAAGATGCGCGTGAAGTTGTAAAGTCTTGAACGTGAAGTGCTTCGGCTAAAAGGTTTTGAAGCTGAGGTAAATTAGCTACAAAAACTTTTAACCGAGAGTCAACAACGCTCTTCATCGATTAAGGCTAAGTGCGAAGAAAAAGATAGACAGATTTATGTGCTGAAGTAGCAAGCTCAAGACTCTTCCCTTTTCCAAGATTNAGCAGGCTCAGAAGATTTCAGAGTTTAAGGCTCGGTTGAACGCCTCGGAAGTGATTGTGACTTCTCTGGAAAATACTCAAGATATCTTGAGTGAAGAGGCAAGACTTGCCAAGGCTGGGAAGCAAGAGGTTGAAGAAGAATTGAAGACTGCTACCTAGAGGTTTGAGGAAGCCAAGGGCAGGTGTGAATACCTGAAGAAGAAGTTGTCTTATTTCCAAGTCAAAGCTGCTCGGTATTTCAAGCAATTATCTTTTCTTCCTTGGCTCCGAGATCATAGCTGGGCTCGGGGATTCAACTGGGGTTTTGAAGCTTTTCGCACTCTGGTCTTGAACCCTCAGCTTTTCAATTTCGAGGCTAAGTCTGTGAAGTCTGATTTCCTTCCCGTTCCTGAGAATGCTCGTGGTGAACTTCCCTACATGGGAGAAGAGTTGTTTCCTGATGTTCCGAATTGGGAAGAACGAATGGGTTACCCCTTAGATCGGTCTCTGCCTCAACTTCCCTTGGGTGTTTCTGAGTCTGATTTTGAATCGTATGATACAGCTGATGAGGACTCCCGAGATGATTAAGGCTCCCCCCTTTTTTTTTTGTAATGATGTATTTTTGCTCCACCATTTTGTATCAATCTAAGTAAAATGTTTTTTGAGTAGACTCTTTCTTGTCTGATCTTGAGTCCTTTGGGTTTTGTTTGGATGTTTTGCAATTACCCGTTTAACTGAGCCGAGACCACTTCTCAGCTAGATTATTTTTGGCTGGGACCATTTTCTTATTTAGTTTGATAAGCTCGGGGTTGCCTAAGCTTTATCTTTGGTCTTCCGCACTTTTGTCAACTAACTTCGGCGTTTAGGTGAGAAAAGTTTTTTTTCCGTACTTCATCAACTAACTTCGGCGTTTAGATGATGAAGATTTTTTCAATACTTCATCAACTAACTTCGGCGTTAGATGATGAAGATTTTTTCCGTACTTCATCAACTAACCTCGGCGTTTAGATGATGAAGATTTTTTCCGTACTTCATCAACTAACTTCGGCGTTTAGATGATGAAGATTTTTTCCGTACTTGATCAACTAACTTCGGTGTTAGATGATGAAGATTTTTTTTCTTACTTCATTAACTAACTTCAGCGTTAGATGATGAAGATTTTTTTTTCGTAGAGATTTGTAGTAGTTGACATGAACTGACCCATAATGCCATGCTTCTTATATTGACTCCCTGAAGAAACAGCAAAAGAAAATACAGTAATTTCTTATGGATAATATTTTTTCAAGTGCTCCGCATTCCATGGTCTGGGAAGTTGCTTGCCCTTTGCTGTCTGCAGATGATATGCTCCCTGTCGGTGACTTTTGACTACTTGGTACGGACCTTCTCAGGTTGGTTCGAGCTTTCCCTCGGTTGGATTTTTGGTAGCAATAGTTACTCTTCTGAGGACCTAATCTCCGAGCTTGAAACTTTTGGGCTTCACTTTTTTGTTGAAATATTGAGCTGATCTTTGCTGATAAGCGGCCATTCGCACCGTTGCTTCTTCTCTCTTTTCTGGTAATAAGTTGAGATGGAAGTTAATTCCAGCGTCATTGAGTCCAGGGTTGTAGTGAGATACCCTGAAGCTGGGAGACCCAATTTCTACTGGGATGACTGCTTCTATTCTGAATGTAAGGGAGTAGGGCGTCTCGCCAGTGGGGGTCCTGGTTGTAGTGCGGTAGGACCATAAGACTTCTAGAATAAATTCAACCCATGATCGTTTCTTCTCGGTCAGCTTTTTCTTCAGTATTTTCACGAGGGTTTTATTTGTGGCTTCTACTTGTCCATTTGCCTGTGGATGTCCCGGTGAGGAAAATAAATTCCTGATCTGAAGCTTTGCACACTACNTTTTTGAATGGATCACAATCGAACTGTTTACCATTGTCGGTGACGAATGCATACGGAATTCCATATCGGCAGACTATTGATTTCCATAGGAAAGTTTTGATATTCCCCGTAGTAATTGTGGCTAAGGCCTTAGCTTCTGCCTATTTGGTGAAATAATCCACTGCTACTAAAAGGAATTTACAGCTCCCATTTCCGGTTAAAAGTGGTCCCACAATGTCGACCCCCCATTTGGCGAAGGGCCATGGTGATGAGATTGGACTTAATTCCTCTGGCGGGCTTTTTTCATCTCGGGCAAATCGTTGGCACTTGTCACAATGTTTGACCAGTGCTGCTGAATCTCGGTTCATATCAGGCCAGTAATATCCGGCCCTGACTACTTTATGAGCGAGCGAGCATTCGACTTCCCATGTGACTTCCACAAATCCCTTCATGTATATCTCTGAGGATGTATTCACCCTCAGATTTTGACAAGCACTTGAGGAGAGGTAGGGTGTAACCCCTTCTGTACAGAATATCCCCATTGAGAGTGTATCTTGTTGACTGCATCCTAATTTTCTGAGACTCCCTTTTATCTTCGGGGAGACTCTCATCCTTTAGATACTGGATTATTCCCTTAGCCCATTCTGGACTAGGATCCTCGGTGTTGATATACATTATATCTTCATTTTCATCAATGGAGGGACTAGTCAGGATTCGTACCTTGTGTTTGAATGCGTCAATTCCTTCATCTGATCTAGATCCTATCCGAGCTAGGGCATCGGTTTTGACATTTTCTTCTCTCGGGATTCTTGTGAAGACTGTCTTGTCGAAATAAGCCCGGCTCTCCTGGACTTTGGCAAGATACTTGATCATCTTATCGCCCCGAGCTCCGTAGTCACCCTGGATGTGGCCGACTATTACCTAGGAGTCACTTTAGACTTCTAGATTTTTAGCTCACAGATCTTTGGCTATTCTGAGACCAATGAGGACTGCTTCGTATTCTGCTTCATTATTGGTGGTGGGAAGTCCATTTTGATGGCGAATTTCAACTCTTCTTCTTTCGGGCTTATTAGCATTATTCCCACTCCACTCCTAGTGTTCGTGGACGATCCGTCTACATAGACTACCCAAGTTTCACCCCTTGGTAGCTCTTCGTTTTCCAGGACGTTACAAAATTCCACCAAGAAGTCTGCCATTGCTTGTCCTTTGATGGCGGTTCTCGGGTGGAATTCAATGTCGAACTCCCCAAGCTCTATTGCCTAATTGATTAGTTTTCCCGAGATGTCTGGATTTTGTAGAACTTTCTTCATGGGATATTTAGTGAGGACTCTGATAGCATGCGCTTGGAAATATGGCTGTAATCTCCGAGCTGAGACTACCAAGGCGAATGCCAATTTTTCTAACCGAGGATATCTTTCCTCAGCTCCGTGGAATGCTTTGCTGGTGAAGTAGACCGGTCTTTGGATTCCCTTATCTTCTCGGATCAGGGCTGAACTTACTGCTGAAGGTGACACTGCCAAATATAGGTATAGTATCTCCCCCTCGGTTGCTCTGCTCAGGAGTGGTGGATTGCTCAGGTATTCCTTTAATCTTTCGAAAGCTTCCTCACATTCTTCGCCCTAAATAAACGCTTTCTTGAGGATTTTAAAGAAAGGGAGACACTTATCTATAAATCGGGATATGAACCGGTTTAGTGCTGCTATCCTCCCGGTTAGTTGTTGTAGCTGCTTCATGGTTTTTGGGGGATGCATGTCCAGCACCGCTTGTATCTTCTCGGGATTTGCTTCGATCCCCCTTTGTGATACCATGAATCCCAGGAATTTTCCAGAGGCTACGCCAAAGGCGCATTTGGCAGAATTCAGCTTCATCTCGTACTATCTCAGCGTTTCAAAAGTTTCTGCCAGGTCTTCTATGTGGCTCCCTGATCGGATGCTTTTAACCAGCATATCGTCCACGTACACTTCTACATTCTGCCCGATCTGCTCTCAGAACATTTTGTTTACTAACCTTTGGTAGGTAGCTCCAGCATTTTTTAATCCAAATGGCATCATTTTGTAATAATATAATCCTCGATCGATGATGAAAGAAGTTTTTTCTTGATCTACCTCATGCATATGTATTTGATTATACCCGAAAAATGCGTCCATGAAACTGAGGAGTTCATGTCCCGAGGTTGAATCCACCAGCAGATCTATTCGAGGCAGGGGGAAACTGTCTTTTGGGAACGCCTTGTTAAGGTCGGTGAAGTCCACGCACATCCTCCATTTGCCATTTGCTTTCTTTACCAGGACTACATTGGCGAGCCATTCAGGGTAATCCACCTCTCGGATGAAGCCCGCTTGTAACAGTTTTTCCACCTCGGCTTCAACTGCTTGATTCCGTTCTGGGGCGAAGCTTCTTCTCTTTTGTTTTACAGGTCTGTGGCTCTGGTCTACATTGAGTCGATGAGCTATCACTGAGGTTTTTACTCCAGGCATATCTTCATGGCTCCATGCGAACACATTTGCATTATTCCGTAGGAACTCCAGTAGTGCCTCCTTTTGTTCTCGGGGTAACTGCGATCCGACCCTGATTTTTTTCTCGAAATCACCGATCTCGAACTCTTCCAACTCTTCAACTGGTTCTCCCGCTATTGGTTGCTATTTGCTTCCCTCTATAGCTCCTTATCTAAGACTGGATTTATCCGGCAATTCTTTGAGAGAGGTATTATAGCACTGACGTGCTGTCCATTGGTCACCTCTTACTTCTCCCACTCCTTCCTTGGTGGGGAACTTCATTTTGAGATGAGCAGTTGAAGTTATAGCTTCCAACTCATTCAACGCGGCCCGGCCCATGATGGCATTGTATACGGATGGTCTGTCGACTACCAGGAATTTGACCATGATTGTCCTTTGTCTCGGGTATTCTCTTGGAGTTCAATGGACCCCACAGGATAGACCTGCTCTCCGGCGAATCCCACAAGGGGGGATGCTGCTGGGATGATCTTGAACCAGGAAATCCCGAGATGTAAGAAAGCTGACCAATAAAGGATGTCAGCTGAACTTCCGTTATCTACCAGGATATGGCGGACATTGTGGTTTCCGATCTGTATCAAGACAACCAAAGCGTCCGTGTGGAGTCGGCTTACTCCTGCATAATCATCATCGGAGAATCCGATGATAAGGGAATCTTTCTTCCGCGTTTTGAGGGGTCGGTTCACCGTGTAAACTTCCCAGCTCTTCACTTGTCGGGCATAAGCTTTTCTTGCTAAATTGGTCTCACCTCCCCCCGCGAATCCCCCAGATATTGTCCTGATTTCTCCGAGGATATGCCGGTTTGCCTGGCCATGGCTTCTGCTTCGTTCATGTCTCGGCTCCTCCCGCCGTCGCTCATGATTCTGAGTTGGTTCTCACCGATCTTGGTCCCAGGGATTTGGAAGCGTATGGGCTCAGTAATCTCTGTGTTGATACCTCTGAGGCCGGTTGTCCCTTGGTGGGAACTGTCACGGTTGGTCCTCCCTTCTTGAGTATTGCCGGGGATGGCGCTCTTTTTTTGGGTTATGGTCTCAGTGATCCCTCTGGTCTACCAGGAACTTGACGAGCCTTCCATTCCCAATATGCTTCTCAATCAGCAACCTCAAGGTGATACACCCCTCAGTGGTATGGCCATTTGCCTCATGATAGGCACAGTACTTGTGTTGATTCTTGAGCGGTGGCTCCCCTACTATCTTTGGTGGGCGAACAAATCCCGGATCCTTCTTGATCTCCATGAGGACTTCTGTAACATCAGTATTTAAAGGAGTGAAATTGTATTCACTATACCTCTTATGGATTCGGGGGTTGGTTATGGCTTGACCTTCGGGTTCCTTCTTCTTCTTCTTCTCCTTCTTCTCGCCTTCTTTCTGAGCCGAGGCCGGTATTTGCCAAGAGAGCCTAAGCTCTCTGAGATTCTCTTCTTGGTTGATGAACTCTTCTGCTTTGTCCATGAACTCTTGAAGATTGTCCAGTTGTTTCTTGGCTAGCTCCATCATCAGGGCTCCGCCAGGATGGATTCCTTGAAATAGTGCTGCAAAGGCCATCTCATCGGTGACATTATCTAGAGACAGCTTCTCTCAATTGAACCTCATGATATAACTTTTCAGAGATTCGTCTTTTCCTTGGACCAATGTCAACAAGTGGCCGGAGGACTTCTTGCGTTTTCTTCCTACGAAGAATTGGATCAGGAATTTTCTCGCCAAGTCTGCAAAGCTATCTATAGAGCTTGGGGGTATCTTCCTGAACCAGTCTCGGTCATTTTCTCCCAAGGTCAAGGGAAAAGCTCGACAAGCCACCTCATCAGATGTACTATGGAGATCAAGATGGGCTTGGTATTAATCCAAGTGCTCGGTTGGATCTTCTTTCCCGGTAAAGATTGGGATTCTGGGCACCTTGAATTTGTCAGGAAGGCGCATGGCGACAATCCTCTCGGTGAATGGTAAGGCTATTCCCTGTAATAGATTATCTACTACAAAGGTTTTACCCTTACCATTTTATGAGGATTCCTGTAGAAGGTCACATTTTTTCTTTAAGGCTGCCACCACGTCTCTCAATTTCTTCACGTCTGCTTTGGTCTTCCGGCGTTTTCCTGCCTGGATTGAGGGTTCAGGGTCTCCCCCTTGGTTCTCACTTAGATGTTCGAAGGTTCTGGGCCGCCTCCTCGATTATCGTTCATATGGTTCTGGCTACTGTACTCTTCGCCATTTCCGGTTTGCTGTCGTAGCGTGGCATTAATCCGTTGTAGTTCTTCCATATCTTTCTACATCCGTTCGATGGTTGCTTGTAACGTAGCCACATCTGGGGTTTGGCGGGGTGGAACCTCTGCATTGACGGTTCCCTGAGGAGGAGCTCCGGCATTCTGGGTTGAACGAGTGGTCACCATTATGGTTTTGATTTTTAGAAAACGATCTTGAATCGTTCCCACGGACGGCGCCAAACTGTTAGAACAGTTTTCAGGATGATAAACATCGAGTGCAGAAAGTGGAAGCTCCTAGGGTATATGTCCAGCAACCTGTATAAACACAGGGTAAAATCAGAGATCCTTGCCGGTGGTGTTCAGCGGAGGATAACTTCGATGCCTAAGTCAGTGAGGCAGGCAAACTTTCAAGTATCTGAAAGTAGAATATTCTTAATAAAAATCACGTACCTTTCACATTCCACTCTCCTTCCTTTTATATCTTCTCTTGGCGTCATTCATGATCCTTTCTCCTTACTTTTCGGGATATTCCGAGATCTGGGTGTTAGACCAGTGATTTGCCGTTCCTTCTTGATTCTGGGCTATTTATTCTCAGAGAATACGAAATATCAGGGATGCTGATTCGGGTGTACTTATGACTCCCGGTATTTTAGCGAGAGTTGCTGAACAGAGTCTTGACCTGTTCATCCTTTGAATGGCCAGGTTTGGGCTTCGTTTAGTAGAGCCAAACTGTAACGTTCGAGCCATTGGTCCGTTTAGGGAATATTTTCCAACAAGTAGCCTCAGAGCAAGTTTTAACTGCAACCAATGAAAAGAAAGTGTTAAAAAACTAAACAAAATTCCAAGACATAACATCCCTGATTGGTTCATTCTCTCTTTTCTTTTCTTTTTCTTTTTTTGTAATAAGTAAATGAATTCATTAAAAATGCAAAAGGTGCACCCAAGTACATAGGAAGTAATACAATAGAAACACCTATTCAAAATAGGAAAGAGATTTTTTTATTTTTTAAAAAAGTCATGAAAACTAGAAATATGAAAACACTCATAGGTAGATGGTTCATCATTCTTCTTTACCTTTTGCATATGTGGTCACAGTGGTGTGACATGTTTGTGTAATATTATGACTTGAACCCTTAGAGTAAGACTTTAATTGGACTATATTTGGCCACATGGATCTTCTCAGTCAGCTCCATCGAAGAAAAACCCCAAGGCCAGCCAATTATTTCATTTGGAAAATGTATAATAAATTTTAGGAAGTAAAAATGGTTAAAAATTCGCTGGTGGTTTGGTCAGAGGAATCTATTTTTTATGCCCCTAGTAAAAAGTTAGAAGAGGTATATTGCATGGAAATTTCTACTTCTAATGTGTTTGTGATAATATTTTCATTGATGTTATAGCTGGGCAATGATATGACAGTGACTGAATGAATACTTAATACTATTTGCATTAGTCAGATGATAAGTAATATAAGCAAGTGGTAATGGCAAGAATTTAATCCATATGTTAGATGGTTCAGTTTGGTTTGCTATTAGATATAATGATTATTAGCAAATGCGTCTTCAAGGATGCAGTAATATCATGTGGATCTGTTTAATGGGCGATTAATACTTCAATGAGTGACGGGAATATTAGTTTAGGCAGTAATTGTGGAATGAGTAGTTCATGGCTTAAATAATTTGTGGAACTTTCTTATATTGATTTGTTATCACCCATTTTGGTGTGTATTATCTCATTATAGAGAGGACTACTGCAGCTCCTTAGTCTTGTTTGTTAAATATTCTATTTATGGCTCTTATGTCACAAATAATTATGAATTATTTCATAATTATAATTACGGTATCGCATATGATTATAATTATTTTATAATTATAATTACGGTGTTTGATTTTCTTATTCCAAATAAAGAGCTCATATGAAATCAAAATTTATTGCAAATTGATCTAATTGCAATATGTTTAATTTCAAATCAATTTACCCCTTGATGGGAGGAATAATTAAAACTGGCGAATTGATTGAGGGTCCCTGACCTAGCCTATAAATACAGTGCCTATGTATTCCATCAATACGGTTTAAGGTTATGAATAGGTCAGAAAATACATTTGTATTATTTTGTTTGTTTCATCTTGCTAAAGGCTGCTTATTCTACGTTTGAGAGAATTTTACTTCACTTGAGCAAAGATGGCTGGAGGTAATCCTAAAACAATTTACTTTTCCGCTGCGTATTTAGCATATCAATTTTGTTATTATTGAGAATATGCTAACATATGGTATCAGAGCCTCCTTGAGGCTATTTTGCTCAGTATTAAGTTATTATTCTCAAGTACGCCTAAATATGTATTATTTTTATTCATTCATATTTTAGAATTTTGTTCAAGTTTTTTTCCAAACAAAATTCACTGTGCCGTGAGAATTTTTCAAGAAACCCACGTTGAAGAACCTATCGGACCCGGTGACCCATAAGGAAATTCAACCTGTACAGCAACCACAAGGGGCGGCGACACTGCCGCATAAAGCCCTAAATCACATTTCTGCCGCCGGTCACAATAACGACAGCCCTTCACAGGCTGCTTGAAGTTTGGGTAAACGGCGACCCCTTCGTGGCCGCCACATAAGGAGCTAGCATCGCACATGAGCGGCAGCCCTTGTGGCTGGCGCTTGAAGGTATGCAATAGCACAGGATGAAGATAACGGGTCACGATTTTTCATTTGGGTAGGGTTGACTGTTTTCGGGTCGGGTCATGGGATAGATCCGGCCCAATCTGAGTTAAAAAAAAAAATTTTGGTCTGACCCGATTTTGGTCCAGCCCAAAATAGAAGCCCAATAAACTGGGCTGACCCGCCCATAAAGTGCCCATCTAGTTCCTAAAAAGAAAAGGGTGGGAAAGGGGCTTGTGGTGTTTTGAACCTTGGTTAAGGAAGCACACTAGCAAGACCATCAAGCTATGCATCCTTTTATGTTTTAATGATGCAATTTTATTCATGTTATTTTTTTTTTTATGTTGTTTAGTATTTAATCGCATGAACTTAGGAATACTCTTGGTCATTTATATTGCTTAATATAAATTTTTGCTTGATGTCTGGACCTAAGAATAATTAACTAAACCACACATGTTGGTGAATATTTATGGTATTATCCAAAAATACAATGTCTAGGGAAGTTCTGTCTTGGAAAGTCTTGAGATTTAAGTGCATCCATTGTGAGCCCCCTCACTTTCCTGGGAACCTACCCACTTGTTTTTTGGAAAAATACTGTTACCCCACCTTCATATTGGTTGATTTTATTCCTATGACCTTTACTTTGGCATCCATTCAGTTATTAGATGTTAATGAAGTAGTGATTATCACACCAATTTTGGGAGAGCCACAACATCCCAATTTTGTTATGATAATTACATCAAGATTATATGAACTTCATAAAAAAAATTAACATCGTGTTGTAATTAATTCATAAATTTAATTGCCAATCCCCACAAGGACGTTTTTATTTTTATGACTTAATTAGAATAAGATAGTAAATTTAACATTAAAAAATAAAATTTCTTTCGGTTGCCCATAGGTACGGAGAATTTTATTTATTAACGGTTAAATTTATTAATCTTGTTAATAAGAGAGTAAATTTCATGCGTGATGCAACCTTTGCCCACAGGTAGGTTGAAATTTACTATTAAATTGACATTGGTTAATTTAAATAAAGTTATTTCATAGCAATAAAGTAATTTTTTATTTTCCTTGATAATTGNCGGTTGCCCATAGGTACGGAGAATTTTATTTATTAACGGTTAAATTTATTAATCTTGTTAATAAGAGAGTAAATTTCATGCGTGATGCAACCTTTGCCCACAGGTAGGTTGAAATTTACTATTAAATTGACACTGGTTAATTTAAATAAAGTTATTTCATAGCAATAAAGTAATTTTTTATTTTCCTTGATAATTGCAGTTATTTCTTCTGCTTTGATTGATACTGTTCCGATGCTAAATGGTAATAATTTTTCTGAATGGAAAGAAAACTTGCTTTTTACTTTGGGGTGCATGGAACTTGACTTGGCGCTCCGTGAGGACGAACCACCCGCCCTCACTGACAAAAGTACGCCAACAGAGATTGCTAAACATGAACGGTGGGAGCAATCTAATCGCTTAAGTCTCATGTCTATGAAATTTCATATCATTAAATGCATTCGGGGTTCTATCCCTGAATGCACCAAGGCTAAGGAATTTATTAAAGCTGTTGAGGAACAATTCGTTATTTCCGATAAGGCCTTAGCCAGCACCCTAATGAAAAAGCTATCAAGTAAAACCTTTGACAATTCCAGAAGTGTGCGAGAGCACATTATGGAAATGAGGGACATGGCTGCTCAACTAAAGTCCCTAGAGGTTGATATATCTGAGTCATTTTTGGTGCATTTCATACTGAATTCTCTCCCTTCAGAATACAGCCCTTTCAAAATTTCTTACAACACACATAAAGATAATGGTCAGTAAATGAACTTCTGACTATGTGTGTTCAAGAAGAAAAGAGACTAAAGCATGAGAAGCCTCACAGTGTTCATATGGCTACTCGTGATAAGGGAAATGTCAAGAGAGGCAATCATGCCCACAAACCCAAGAAGGATAACAAGTTGTCAATAAAGAAAACTGACAAGAAGGATGTTTGTTACTTCTGCAAGAAGAGTGGGCATATGAAGAAGGATTGCCAGAAGTACAAAAGATGGCTGGAAAAGAAAGGTATTATCACCTCTCTTGTTTGTCATGAATCTTTTTTTGTTGAGGCTCCTAGTAATACATGGTGGATTGATTTTGGTTCTACAATCCACATTGTCAACACAATGCAGGGTTTTCTCAACACAAGGAAACCAGCAAGCAATGAACAACGTGTTTACTCCGGCAATAAATTGTTTTCAAAAGTGGAAGCGGTTGGGACTTTCAGGCTGATTTTGAAATCCGGATATGTTTTGGATCTGGATAATGTATTTTTTATTCCAAATTTTTCAAGGAACTTAATTTCTATTTCCAAATTGGATATTTTTTGTTATGGATTTTTGTTTGTTAATTCAACCTTTAATATTTTTAAAGGTGAAAATTTTGTTGGTGGTGGAATCAAAGTTGATAGATTATTCAAAATCGATTTAGATCCCAATTTTGAAAACAAGTAATTATCATTGCATGCGAATGTTGGCATAAAGAGGAGTCTCATGAATGAAAACTCTGCTTTGTTATGGCACAGGAGATTGGGACATATCTTCATAGAGCGAATCAAAAGGTTAGTAAATGATGGAGTTTTAAAAACTCTTGATTTTACTAATTTTGGTACTTGTGTGGATTGCATAAAGGGAAAGCAAACTAACAAGACCACTAAAGGTGCCAAAGGAGTTCTAACATTCTTGAGATCATACACACTGATATATGTGGGCCTTTTCCTACTCCCTGCCTCAATGGTCAAAGATATTTTATATCTTTTATTGATGACCATACAAGGTTCATGTATCTCTATCTTCTAAATGATAAGGTTGAAGCATTAAATGCTTTCAAGACCTATAAGGTAAAAGTAGAGAAACAAAAGGAAAAGAAAATCAAGATCGTAAGATCTGATAGAGGTGGAGAGTACTATGGAAGGTACACAGAAAGGGGACAAATGATAGGCCAATTTGCGAAATTCCTTGAAGGTAAAGGCATTGTTGCTCAATACACAATGCCTGGCACACCACAACAAAATGATGTAGTAGAAAGAAGGAATCACACTCTTATGGACATGGTTAGGAGCATGATTAGTAATTCTTAGCTACCTTTATCCTTATGGAGTGAAGTTTTAAAAATAGATGTGTATGTATTAAACCGGGTCCCATCCAAGGCTGTCCCTAAGACACCTTTTGAATTATGGAATGGATGGAAACCAAGTTTAACTCACTTACGCATATGAGGTTGTCCTGGTGAAGTGAGGATTTATAATCCAAATCTAAAGAAATTAGACCCAAGGACAACCAGCGGTTATTTTATTGGCTATGCAGTAAACTCCAAAGGATTTAGGTTTTACTATCCTTCTCATAGTCCTAGAATTGTTGAGTCCATAAATGCAAAATTTTTAGAGGATTCTAAACTTAGTGCTTATCCTCAAAGGATTGAATTAGAGGAAGCACAAGAGTTGACTGGAGCTCCTTTATCTCAAGGACGCTTGATTGTGTTTAAGGAAAATCAAACTGATTACCTTGAACCACAATCAAATTCAGAACAACCAACTTATGAGGAACAAGTTCAGGATGAACCTACTCATGAGAAACAAGTTCAAAATGAACTTATTCATGAGGAACAAGTTCATAATGAACCTACTCAACCTCTGCCAAATGCGGAGGAAGTAAGATTAAGAAGATCCTCTAGAACAAGTAGACCAGCAATCTCTAGTGATTATGTTGTATACATCCAAGAGTCCGATTTTGATGTTGGGCTTAAGGATGATTCAAAATTGTTTTCACAAGCCGTGAGTGGAGATCACTCCGCATTTTGGTTCGATACCATGAAGGAAAAGATGGAATCCATGGCTAAAAATCAAGTCTGGGATCCCGTTGACTTACCAAAGGGAGCTGTAGCCGTAGGCTGCAAATGGGTTTACAAAACCAAGACGGATGCTTCCGGTAATGTTGAACGATATAAAGCTAGGCTTGTGGCCAAGGGTTTCACTCAAAAGGAAGGCATCGATTATCATGAAACCTTCTCTCTAGTATCAAAGAAGGATTCATTTAGGATAATCATGACATTAGTAGCTCATCTTGATCTAGAGCTACATCAAATGGATGTGAAAACATCCTTTCTAAATGGCGATCTTGAAGAGGAGGTTTACATGAAACAACCTGAAGGTTTTGATGATAACAATCAGAAAGCTTGCAAACTAAGGAAGTCTATTTACAGGCTAAAACAAGCCTCCCGTCAATGGTATATCAAATTTCACAAGGTTATTACCTCATATGGTTTTACTGAGAACCTTGTTGATCAATGTATATACCTTAAGGTCAGTGGGAGTAAAATTATCTTTCTAGTCCTATATGTAGATGATATTTTGCTTGCAAGTAATGATTTAGGTTTGCTACATGAGACCAAAAGGTTCCTCTCTCAAAACTTTGAAATGAAGGATTTGGGTGAAGCCTTTTATGTCATTGGCATAAAGATTCACAGAGACAGAAAACAAAGAATATTTAAACTGTCTCAGAAGGCCTACATTGAAAAGGTTTTGGAGAGATATAGACTAAAGAACTGTAAAGCTTCGGTAGCACCTATCATTAAAGGGGATAGATTCAGTAATGATTAATGTCCCCGAAATGCATTGGAACAAGAGCAGATGAAAGATATTTCATATTCATCTGCAATAGGCAGCCTATTGTATGCATAGGTCTGCACTAGACCTGACATTACAATGGCAGTTGGAATGCTGGATCGATATCAAAGCAACCTAGGACTGGAACATTGGAAAGCTGCAAAGAAAGTCATGCAGTATTTACAAGGAACCAAGGACTACAGTTTGACATACAAGCACACTGACCATTTGGAGGCTGTTGGATATTCAGATTCTGATTTTGCTGAATGTGTAGAAAGCAGAAAGTCTACTTCAGGATATATTTTTCTCCTTGTTGGAGGGGCTATATCATGGAGAAGCAGCAAGCAGACTATAGTTGCTACATCTACAATGGAGGCAAAATTTATTACGTGCTATGAAGCCACTACACAGGCACTTTGGTTGAGAAATTTTGTTGGTGGCCTCAAAATTGTCGATTCTATAGAGAGACCAATCAAGATCTTCTGCGATAATCATGCTGCCATATTCTTCTCCAAGAATAATAAAAGTGGAAGCAGAAGTAAACATATCGACATCAAGTACCTTCGTGTGAGAGAGAATATCAAAAGACATGAAGTGTTCATTGAGCATATAAGTACTGAATTGATGATTGCGGATCCTATGACTAAAGGTTTACCGGTAAAGCTATTTAAAAGTCATGTGGAGCATATGAGACTCATTGATTTATCATGAACTTAGTTTGTTTTAGTCTATAGACATCAATTTAATGTAATAAAGTTTTGTGCACATTTATTACTTTATCCATGAGGATGAAAATAAAGTTTGGACCCGAATAACTTATGGGAAGTTTATTCATAAAAGTTTGTTTGCCCATATGGTACTCATTTAGGGGATACTATATATTGTAATACATGGAATGGACGACATATTATATAATAGTTTTACCGCCATGATTCATGTGTAGTATTCCTTGTGTGAGTGAGAGGATTCCATGAATGGTTGAAATAAATAAAGTAATGGTCATATTATAGAATTGAACACCGACATAAGGAATTTATGTGTCATAAGGGCCAAGTGGGAGAATGTTAGATATTCTATTTATGGCTCTTATGTCACATATAATTATGAATAATTTTATAATTATAATTACGGTATCACATATGATTATAATTATTATAAATACAGTGTTTGATTTTCTTATTCTAAATAAAGAGTTCATATGGAATCAAAATTGATTGCAAATTGATCTAATTGCAATCTGTTTAATTTTAAATCAATTTATTCCTTAATGGGATGAATAATTAAAGCTGACAAATTGATTGAGGGTCCCTGACTTAGCCTATAAATACAGTGTCTGTGTATTCCATCAATACGGCTTAAGGTTAGGAATAGGTCAGAAGATATTTCTGTATTATTTTGTTTGTTTCATCTTGCTAGGGGCTGCTTGTTCTACGTTTGAGAGAATTTTACTTCACTTAAGCAAAGATGACTAGAGGTAATCCTAAAACAATTTACTTTTCCGCTGCGTATTTAGCATATCAATTTTGTTATTATTAAGAATGTGCTAACATTGTTGCTTTATTGTTGTCATGCATATGGACTTGTAGTAATTTTTTCTGCCATGCTATCCACGTCTTGGTCAGGCAAGAACTGCAATGAAATGCTTTTCATGTCCGGAGGGGGACCACCTAACTTTGATTAATGTATATCGCGCATCGGATGAGTTCTTGGAGAAGAGAACAGTGGGGCTTAGTAAAGAGAAAAATGAAAAACTTCTGAGAAAGTGGTGCAAGCAGAATTTTATCAATAGTTGTTCCCTGAGGCATGCTCGTGATATCCACAGGTTGGCTGTCTATTATCCTGGTCAGGTTTATGTGTATTTCTTATGTTTTGTTTCCAGAAATGTACCTAAATGGTTTCACCATTCAGAAGATCATTAATATCTTATCCATTTTAGTTTACACTAGATCTCCATCCTTAAGTTTATTAGGTGCTTTATTGCAGTCAAATTCGGAGGAATGTTGAACAAATAGGTCTTCGTCTTGCTTCTTGTACGTGGAGATGACATGCTTCAGTTTTGCAGATGTCTTGCTGCTTCATTTTTCCTCAATGTAGCTTTGAAGCAGCCTGAGGGAACATACAGGTATTGAGTGTAACTTTGACAGGAATGATGTTGAAATGCATCTGGCAGATCTTATAGTTCCACTTCTCTTTATGCCTTTTAATGAGATCAACATCACATTTGAAGATGTTTCTGCAGTTTGTAAATGGCTAGTCACTTTATTCGACTTTCACTTGTCATATGTTTGTATTTTTGGTTAGTTTATAATGCTCTATTCTCAATTAGACTTCCCATGCTAAACCTAATTAAATGACAGGGCTTTGGCAAGTGGTCAGGTGGTGCAAATCCACCCTTCTACTTTGTTATTCCAAGCAAAACCAGAGTGCATAGTTTTCAATGAACTAGTCCAAACAAATCACAAGTACATCCGCAACATAACTAAAATCGATTACTTGTGGTTAGCTGAGCTGGCTCCTCAATATTATTTCATACAAAATTAAATCTTGGTGTCAATACTAACTGGTCAGATCACGAATTCTCTCAGTTCATTTACAATTTGTGGGTTAGGCTCATTTATTTTTATGTTGTTCACTCTTGGAATGCTTAATTTATCATGAATTTAATCCACAAACTTCTGACCATGTTGTACCTGCACGGGTCCCAACTTAAATGAATAAGGTATAAGCAAACTCGAAGCTACTTTTTCAAACCTGTGCAGGCATGGGAAGTTGCTTACCATAGTTAGCTTTCTGGTGTCAGGAGAGTAAGTTGGTCTACTGTATTAATCAAGTCATCACCCTTTTTTTTTCAACAATAGGAATTATAATCTAGATATAATACCTAAACTCTTAGAGTTACTGTATGAATCACCTTGGTTAAAGCGCAAAACATGACTTGATGCTGCAGTTTAATGTTTTGGTTTCTCTACTGCAACAGGGGAACAGAGAATAGAGAATCGGCATTCTGTAGCCTGATTTTTTTGCTGAAGTGTTGAGAGGAGTGGCTGTTTTTTTTTTTTATGGAAATCTCCCTAGAAGCTAGAATATGATGGCTCGTTGTCCGGTTTAGCACTGGCTTTCAATCTTGTCCGGACAGGGATTTCTGGCAGCACATGTGCCATGGCTATGACATTGAAGAGCTTCTTTAGAAGGTGGCTCCGAGTTATCTGTGGACATTGCTATCAATGTGACCGAAGGCACTGTTTCGCACCTGCGTTTGTATCATAGTATGTGAAAACAAGCGTCGTCGTTGCTTAGAGGCATATCAGCAGACTGAATGAGTTGCAACTTTCTGGAGTCCCTTTTACTTGCTTTGGGACGTGTACATGTTTTAGTTCATTACACAACTTACTACTCATCTAAATGGGGTTGTGGCAGCCTTGGGCACTGGCTAGTAACCGAGTCCTCGGTCAGAAAGCCTTGCGAGGGACCAGGAATGAGTTTCAGATTTCATATTCTGTTTTAGGGAGAGGGGAATTGTTGTTGACTGCTGGTAATATATCTTAATTCACAGCATTCTTTGTCAACCTAATGGCTCTTTATCCTTGTAGTGCCTCTTATAATTTTTTTGTTATAATAGTATTTCACACTTTATATTTGACTAAAAACTCAATAGAGGTCTTGAAATTTAGAATGAGTCTTAAATCTATCAAATTTAAGAGTAGGATCTTAAAATCAAAATAGCGAAAAGTAAAGGAAGTTTCCAACCCTTGAATAGTCCACTTCCATATGATATGAATCAACATATGTTTTGATTTCTTCCATAAAAAGGTAGGTAGGAGATTATATTTGTTAGTACTATGTGGGTCAAACTTCACCATTTTCTTCGTCTCAAATATTCAAATTGGAATTTCATGTGAACACTTGCGGCCATCGTTTTCCAACCGCGCGCATTTTGTCACATAGTCGTCTAAGTACGTTCTGCATATTGAATCTCAAGATAAAGCTCACATGATCCCAGAAATTCTGCAACCACCAGATACACATGATCCTAACAACTCTGCAGATAACATCACAGCTGATAAGAGATCATCCAGACTTCAAGGCAAAATCACGGCTGTCAACAAGAAATATGGGACTTGATCCTTTCTTGATTTCAAGGCTAAATCTGTGGACCACTTTGTTATGTACATAACGTGTCTTTCATTTGTAATCTTCTATTAGATTTTATTTCCTTTTAAAACTCTGTATAGAATCCTTATATATAATGAACAGAGCTTCTATGCTCACCAAGACAGTTACAACCAAAAACACTTGGTGTCTTCACTTCTAACATGGTATCAGAGCCCAACGACTAAGCGTCACCTTTTTTTTCTCTTCCTTCTTTACAAACATGACTACAGAAACCTCCTCTGCCACTCCCCTGCAACCTCCACCCATACCTTCCCCACCCCTTCATAACCTGAATCACCACATCACTCTTAAACTTGATCGTGAAAATTACCTCTTATGGCGCACCCTTCTGATTCCTTATCTTGAAAGTCAGGAACTTTTTGGCTATGTCACTGGTGTTATCCCCTGTCCACCCCAATACGTTGCTAGTTCCAGCAGCTCTTCTACCTCTGCTGCCCTTGTTCTCAACTCGGCCTACACGGCCTGGTATTTACAGGATAAAATTATCCTTAGTGCCATGCTCTCTACCTTATCAGAGACTATACTGGCACATGTGGTTGGTCTCCCTACCTCCCATATGGTCTGGATGACCTTGGAGAAAATGTTCTCCGCTCAATCTCAAGCTCGTGTAATGCAGTCTCGTTATCAACTTGCCACTCTGAAGAAAGGCGCCTCTTCTGTTGTTGATTATTTTCGCAAGGCTCAAACACTAGCTCACACTCTTGCTGCCATTAATGAGCCTTTGAAGGACTTAGAATTGATTCTTACTTGCTGGCTGGCTTGGGGTCTGATTATGACCCCCTCATCACGTCAATCACTACTCGGATTGACCTTGTCTCCCTTGATAATTATTTGGGCATTTACTCACCCATGAACAAAGGCTTGAACATTCCTCCTCTGCCCAGTTGATCTGTCCCTGTCAACTGTCAATGTTGCTCAACGCAACACCTCCAGCTCCAACAAATATTAGCGCCATTTCCCTTCCATTCGAGGTGCAGGTCGTGGTTGTGGTCGAGGATGTGGCCGTGGCTATCCATCTCACTACTCCAACAACTCCAACTCTCATCTTCCTGTGTGTCAACTCTACCTCAAAATTGGTCACACTGCAAACAAGTGCTATCATCGGTTCGACCATTCCTACCAGAGTGAATCTGCTCCTCCAGCTGCTTTTCTCACCACTCCTCATGTTCAACTTGATCTAAATTGGTACCATGATACCGGCTCTACCCACCATCTCACCAATGATCTATCCAACTTGAACATACGTGCTGATGAGTATCGTGGAACTGATCAAATCAGAGTTGGAAATGGGCAAGGTTTGAATATTCTTCACACTGGTTTAGCTTGCCTACCCACTTCTAACTGCAATTTCTCTTTACAAAATCTGCTTCATGTACCTTGTATTCAAAAAAAATCTTATTTCAGTTAATCAGCTCACACGTGATAATCAAGTTTTCATTGAGTTTCACCCTCATTTTTTCTATGTCAAGGACCTACGCACGAAGAAATTGCTCCTCTAGGGGCCAAGTAAGGGAGGCCTATATCCTTGGCCCTCGTTTCCCTCCCTTCACAGTTCTCGTGCAGCTTTTGTGGGTGAACGAGTGTCTCTAGATCAATGGCATCACCGCCTTAGTCACCCTGCTCCTCCTGTAGTTCAGCACCTTTCGTCCAAACACCACCTTCCAGCTTCATCAACTAAACTTCAGCAAGTCTGCCCCGCTTGTCAGCAAGGCAAACTTCACAAGTTGCATTTTGGCTCATCTCCCTCTACTTCTCATAATCCTTTGGATCTTATCTTTCTTGATGTATGGGGCCCTGCCCCGACTTTATCATCTAATAATAACAGATATTTTCTATGTGTGGTTGATGACTATAGTCGATACATGTGGGTCTTTCCCTTAACTTGCAAATCTGATGTGATCACTACTTTTTCTCAATTTAAACGTTTGGTTGAAAATTATTTTTCTCGCACTATCAAAGCTGTGCAAACTGATGGTGGGGGGGGGGGAATTCTTCCCTGTGCAAAAGTTACTTGCCTCTTCTGGTATTTCTTATCGCCAAACATGCCCTCACACTCACCATCAAAACGGTAGTGTTGAGAGGCGCATTCGCCACATTGTTGACACGGGCCTATCCCTACTCTCTCATTCTCATGTTCCCTTTACGCATTGGGATGATGCGTTTGACACGGCATGCTACCTTATAAATAGACTCCCTGCCACTGCTACTCGACCTCAAACTCCCTTTGAGAAGCTGTTTCACCATCCTCCCAATTACACACACCTCAAAACCTTTGGTTGTGAATGTTGGCCCTACCTTCGTCCTTACAACTCCCATAAGTTCTCCTTCCACTCCACCTCGTGTGTCTTTCTAGGATATAGCAAACCTCATAGTGGTTACAAATGTCTAGACATCTCCTCAGAGGACGCATCTATGTAGCTAGACATGTAATTTTTAACGAAACCACTTTTCCCTTCCAGACCTTGTCCAAATATGTTGGCCCTCCTCCTCTAGCACCCACACGTGTCCCTCTTCCCCCTTTAAAAATTTCTCCTATCATTCCTGCAGCCCATGTCTTCCTGCCACTACACCTCTCCCCACTACTACTTCTCTTCCTACTGCCACACCATTCCCCCATGCATGTTCTCCACCACCTGCTTCCCTTCCTACTGCTTCTCCCTCACCTCTTATTCCTATCACTACTCCTACTCTGTCCAATACAGCACCTTCACCTTGTCATTCCCCTCTCCCACGTCTTCATCATATGACTACTTGGTCCAAGCTTAACATTCACAAACCCAAAATCCACACTGATGGCACAATTAAATATCCTTTGCCCCGGGCTCTCACCGCTTCCCTACAATCCACTAAAAGTGAGCCTACTTGTTTTTCTGAAGCTGTTAAACACACAATGTGGCGTGATGCTGTGGCTACTGAATTTAATGCTCTCTTGAAGAATGGTACTTGGACATTGGTAAATTCCACACCCTCCATGAATATTGTTGGATGTAAGTGGGTCTTCCGCATTAAAAGAAAGGCTGACGGCAGTATTGATCGGTATAAAGCTCGTCTTGTTGCCAAAGGATTCCATCAACAACTGGGTTTGGACTTTGGCGAAAAGTACAGCCCAGTGATAAACCAATCACAATACGTGAATCCTCTCCCTTGCTGTCTCTCATGGGTGGCCTATTAAACAAATTGACGTAAGTAATGCTTTCTTACATGGTTCTTTATCTGAAACTGTGCACATGGCTCAACCCCCTAGTTTTCTTCATCCTCAACATCCCACGGCAGTTTGTTTATTAAAAAAGGCTCTCTATGGTCTTAAACAAGCCCCCCGTGCTTGGTTTTCAAGGTTGAGCAGCCGTTTATTAGACCTTGGATTTATTGCTTCCAAAGCAGACAGCTCTCTGTTTCTCTTTCATGCTGCAGGTATCCGATTAATGGCATTAGTCTATGTGGATGACATCCTTCTCACGGGCACTTCCTTGGCTGTTTTGGATAACTTAATCTCTACCTTGTCTGTTGACTTCCCTATCAAGGATTTGGGTGCTTTAAATTTTTTTCTCAGTGTTGAAGTCTCACGGTCCTCTATTGGTCTCCACCTTTCCCAGCAACGTTACATTGCAGCACTTCTCCACCGCACAAACTTGCAATTGGCTAAGCCGGCTACTTCCCCCATGTCAGCCTCCACCTCTCTCAGCAAGTTTGATGGTTCTTTAATGCCGAATCCAACTTTGTATCGCAGCACAGTCGGGGCGTTGCCATACTTGGTTCTTACTCGCCCTGATATTGCCTTCTTAGTTAACAAATGTGCCCAATTCATGCACGAGCCCCGTGATGTGCACTGGACAACCGTCAAGCGCATCTTACGCTACTTAAAGCATTCTATCTCTCATGGTCTCCTCATTCGGCCCAATAACTCCCTTCACTTAGTTGCATTTTCTGATGCTAATTGGGCTAGGTGTCCTGATGACCGTAAATCCACATCCGGTTATTGTACCTTTCTTGGCAGAAATATCCTCTCTTGGAACTCCAAGAAACAGCCTACCGTCTCAAGATCAAGCACTGAGGCTGAATACAAAGCCCTAGCCAATGCCACTGCCGAACTAATGTGGATTCAATCTCTACTTCAAGAACTTGGGGCCTATCTCTCTACTGCACCAACTCTTTTTTGTGATAATATTGGTGCCACTTATTTGTCTTCTAATCCGGTTTTTCATGCTCGCACCAAGCACATCGAAATTGATCATCATTTTGTTCGGGAACGTGTAGCTCTCAAAGCACTCACTGTTAAATTCCTATCCAGCAAAGACCAGCTGGCTGACATCTTGACAAAACCCTTAGTCTCTACCCGATTCAGTTTTCTTAGGGACAATCTCACTGTTTGTGCCAATCCGTTTCGATTGAGGGGGAGTATTGAATCTCAAGATAAAGCTCACATGATCCCAGAAATTCTGCAGCCACCAGATACACATGATCCTAACAACTCTGCAAGATAACATCACAGCTGATAAGAGATCATCTAGACTTCAAGGCAAAATCACGGCTGTCAACAGGAAATATGGGACTTGATCCTTTCCTGATTTCAAGGCTAAATCTGTGGACCACTTTGTTATGTACATAACGTGTCTTTCATTTGTAATCTTCTGTTAGATTTTATTTCCTTTTAAAACTCTGTATAGAATCCTTATATATAATGAACAGAGCTTCTATGCTCACCAAGACAGTTACAACCAAAAACACTTGGTGTCTTCACTTCTAACATTGCACGCACACCACCTTATTCACCGACAACCAGTAGGAGCGTCTGGTTCTAATTTTACTCTTTCATATATATTTTCTAGTTTGGATTGTTAAGAACAAAGAAAGAATATTCGTGGGTTCATTAGAAAAAAAAAAACTGACCATGTAAAATTGAAATCTACTGCCCAAGTGTGGCGTGGTACTTCTACTTCCCCACCCTACACATCAAATTAAAATTGCTAGGTCCTTATAAGAGTCTCTTTAATCTTGTGTAGCTAAAAGTGCGTTTTCAAACATAATCATCCGGTCTGAGAATGGGTATGAAAAAAATTGGTGTTTAAAAATGTGAAAAAAAAAATATTATGTTTTCAAATTGCAGGTAACGAGATACATTTTAAAAAACGTATGATTTTACTCTAAATTTAACTGCGCTTTTAAAAATCGCTTTTTTCATTCATTTTTTAAATCGCTAAACGAAATGACCCTAAGTTGCCAACATTAAGATTGCGATTNCTGACCATGTAAAATTGAAATCTACTGCCCAAGTGTGGCGTGGTACTTCTACTTCCCCACCCTACACATCAAATTAAAATTGCTAGGTCCTTATAAGAGTCTCTTTAATCTTGTGCAGCTAAAAGTGTGTTTTCAAACATAATCGTCCGGTCTGAGAATGGGTAGAAAAAAATTGGTGTTTAAAAATGTGAAAAAAAAAATATTATGTTTTCAAATTGCAGGTAAAGAGAAACATTTTAAAAAACGTATGATTTTACTCTAAATTTAACTGCGTTTTTAAAAATCGCGTTTTTCATTCATTTTTTAAATCGCTAAACAAAATGACCCTAAGTTGCCAACATTAAAATTGCGATTTTAAATTAAATCGCATAAAATTTTTCGTTTAAAAATGCGATTTTAGAAATTTACAATTTTTTTGAAAACGTAAAAAATTATGTGTTTTCAAATCGCAAGCAGTGGGGTACATGTTTAAAAACACACAATTTTAATAGTTAAAATTACAATTTTAATTGTTAAACTATTATTTTACTAAATACTTAACTACATTTTAAAAATAAAAAAAAATAAAAAATAAAAAATTGCAAACCCAAACCGACCTAAGTAAATATCATTAATTTCATCACACTTACAGGCAACATTTGTTGACAAATCTCCTAGTTCAAGGTCTATATTTGAGTGCTAGCTATCGACCGTCCTCAATACCTCTCATTTGTGGTTGAGTCTATTTGTAGAGGAAAGAGACCCAACTTACGAGAAGCAAGGAGTTAGCGCGCAGTTTGGTCGTGGAACTGAAAAATTACTTTTTTAAAAAAGAGGGAAGCCTTTTCCGGCCTTCTCATTTTGAAGAATAGACTCCCTTTGGAATTGGCGCACACACAACACACTCCTTTTCTAGCTTGCATGGAGAGTCTGCAGGTAGAAGAGATTTGATTGGTGTAATAGACTCAATCAAATTCTTATTTTCATAAGTTTTCCAGAGTCGATCAATCATCGATCATGGGAAACTCATGGACATGTTTCAGTCCCAAGGAGGTGACCTTCGTAAGAGAACCCTCAAATTAACGCTTACCAAACTCTTCCCCTTTCTCACCCTTCCCCACTACCAAAAGCAAAAGCAAGAAAAAGGCCAATCTTGAAGAGTACGACGACGCTCTCATTCAACAGCAGGCCCAGCTTGCCGCCGCTCTCCTCTTCCAGCATCATCAGCAGACCGCTTCTTTGCCGGCCGGCCCCCTCAACCGGTCCACTTCTGTAGTTTTTCCGTCTCCTGCCCCTAAAAAGATCCCAAGGAGTTCCAGTTCCGGGCAGCAGTCACGCGCCGATCATACTCTCCTTCTGCACCCTCATCATCAGCTTGTTAATAAGGTTTGATTTATATTTCATTTCTCTGTTTATTGATATTTTGATTTAAAGCTTATGGCAAATTAAGGAGGAGTTTTGGTTTGATCTTCTGTCTTGCCCTGCGTCCTTGTGAATAGTGTTTGACGGAGTTGGTCAAATTAGTAGAATGGAAGACAGACCGGCCGGTTCAAAGTGACCATTTTAAAAATGTTAGCAGGATTATGTTGTGGACAAATAATATATTTTATTCTAATGGATTAATGCTATGAAATTACATTTACATCACGTTCCTTAATCCTTATGAATAGTGTTTGGCTGAAAATTTGAACGGGTTTGGTCAAACATAAACTGATAATTTCAAATATGATGGCCAGAGAGATCAAGCATTTTGTGGGTATTGTCTCCTTTTAGAGCATTTGGCCTCAACTAATTTTATTAGCTAATTTAATAGAAAATTACTTTTTTTTTTATTTTAATCATCAATTTTTTTAAAGCATCTCTAGCAGCCTCAGCAAATTAATTGTCCACTATTACTATTCCATTTAAATATTATTTTTTAAAATTTTTTTTATTCTTTTTCAAACATTTATATTTTTGAATGTTTGTCTTTTACTAACCGTCATATTTTTTAAGAGAGACACTTCTATACGAATGGGCTGTTAAAGTAGTGTTTTACAGTCCCCAATCAAATTAAAACATCTCATCTAAACATGGTAACTACAGTAGAATTAAAAACACCATATCAAAATCAAACTAATTCATTTTAACCCTAGTTAAATTATACCAAAACCATTCCCACCTCCCAGCTAATCGCCGCTGCCGGAAGTCCGCTTGCCGCCACCGGAAGCCCACTTGCCACCACCGGAACCCTTCCATTTTTTGGTAGATGAGAGCCAAGCCAAGACTGAGAGAGATGAACTGAGAGAGGGAGAGAGGGAGAGAGATGAACCCCTGGCCACGCACTGCTAGTAGTTGCGGCCTGGTCTGGCCGCTGGCCAGGCAGCCAGACCAATGGCCGACCACAGTAGGCACGTGTTGTGGTCTGGTCGTGCTCCGGCCAGGCCATGACCAGCGGCCTGGTCTGGCCGCAAGCCGCTGATCACAGCCAGCGCATTGGCCACATCGCGCAGCCAAGTCTGGCCGTGCTCCGGCCAGACCTGGCCGTAACCCCCTCTCACTCTCTCAATTAGGGCGGCCTGCGGTCTTCCGGCAGTCTTGGCATTGGCTGGAAGGTGGGGATGGTTTAGGTGTGGTTAGGGTCTATGTGTGGTTAAAAAGAAATGAGAGAGATGTTCTTGTGCTTTAGCTTCTAGTGTAATTTTAGTGAAATTAGTACTTTTAGCTTATGTGTCAAATATTTATTGGATGCTGTAAAAGTGGTCTTTTACAGACCATCTGGATTGAAGTTTTTCTCATTTTTTTAATATTTGTCTTATCCCAACAATCATGTTTTGAAAATTTTGTCTTTTTCCTAATAGTCATATTTTTGAATTATTGTCTTATTCTAACGGGCATATTTTAAAAAATTTATCTTTTTCTTAAAAATTTGTAATAAAAAACACGTTTAGAATATTCTTTATCTTATTATTATTATTATTATTATTATTATTATTATTATTATTATTATTATTATTA
>FXXK01000920.1:143459-284103 GCA_900184695.1 Betula pendula | reverse complement strand
GCAAAAACAACAACATTGGTCAAATCCACATATATCATCTCTACTTAATCATTGCTTGTCAATCATCAAATATTGCCAAATTAGTTCTACATCTAGTCTCTTGAATCCACATCAGCCTCGCCACATGATCATAAACAAAATTGCACTTAGCCCATTATCAAATCGGTAGTGATAACAATGTCACATTCAATAGTAATAGTAATTGTGCACTCAATAGTATTTGTGCATACACTTTCATTAGTAACAACAACTGCACATTCAACAACAACAATAACTATGTGTCCAATAGTAATGGCATATGCACGTCCAATAGTGACAGTGGTTGCACATTCAATAGTAACAACAATCACACGTCCAATAGTAATGATAGATGCACGATGTATGTTCAATAGTAACAATAGCTACAGTTCATTAGTAATAATAACTATGTGTTTAGTAGTAACAGTAATTACGTATCCAACAGTAATAGTAGATGTGCGTCTAGCAATAACAATAGTTGTCATTCATCAGTAATAGCAATAAGTATGACAACAATAATAGGGATGACTTTATGAAAAATGATAATAAAGATTTCATCAATAGTAATGATAATAACTTTTATCAGTAGTAATAGTGAAAATAGTGTTTTAATAAACATGAAACCATGTTCACCATTTTTGGATTTAACCATTTTTTAAAACTTGGAAGTTGATCAGGTGTGTTTGGCAACCATTTTCATTTTTTGTTTTTTTGAATAGTAATAAGAATTAAGATGTGATATAAATGTAAAAAAAAAGTTTTAATATTTTTTTGAGAGAAAAATGAAAAAAATGTTTGGTAATGTGAAGAAATTTGACTTTTATTTAGAGAAAAATAAGATTTGATTGATATGATATAAATGTAAAATAAAAGTTTTAAATTTTTGTGAAATAAAAGTGGGAGAAAGTTATTTTGTAAAGTGAATAAAGGAGTTGTTTTTTTTTTTTATTATTATTATTATAGGAGAGACGTCAAACGGGCTTGATAACTTTGTTTCAAATGCGCAAAAAAAAAAAACAACAACAACAACAACACAAAAAAGAAAGAAAGAAAGAAAGACAAAATAAAAGATAAAAAAGAGAAAAGAGTAAAGGTCAGAAGTGAAATGGATTGAAGGGAGTGTTTTATCATGTCTCTTGCTTGTGCATGTGACATGTCTCCGTTCATCTTCCACCACACAATTCACTCCATTATTGCTATCTTCACTCACTTTTTCCTCATTCTACATATCATGCTGTCTATAAGTTACGAAATGAAAAAAATGGAAAATAATCTGGTAGAAGCAAGTATATACGTGGAATGTTCAAATACAACGAATTTGATTTACGGATCTGGCTTATATCTGCGGTGCTTTCTTTGTATGGCCCAGATAGAGCGTTAGGTTTTTTAACCAAAAACTAACGCGCCCTTTACAAAAAGGGAACACAAAGCCGTTAAAGTTTAATTCCTTCCGTGAAATAACACGGACCAGAATTTTTTTTTTCTACGCAAATAGACCTCTTTCCTCTCTGCTCGTCTTGGAGAGCGAGAGAAGAAGTCAGGGTTAGTTTTCTTCCTCTCTGACATTTTTTGTATTCACTGCTCAAGCAGTCACAAAAAGCTATATGCCGACTTTGAGATGATCAGTCAGTGACATAGGAATCACCCACGACAACCCATGTTGTAACACCCCGGTCCCATATTGGGAATATGAGAAATAGTCCATATAGAGTGGGTGATTTATAAAGAGAGTAATGAGTGTTGAGTCACACATTGTCTAGTTACTAAGTGAAACTGGGCTTTATAAGTGATTCTAGAGAAACTCTAAAATTGACTAATCATTTTGGGGTGATAGTGCAGATGTGGCTAGCGCTTTTCCTTAGATCATTACAAATGGTATCAAAGCCACCTAGTAACGCCAGGCCATGTGGTATTGGAACACTGCATGACGTGGCCCTGACGAGGACATCAGGAATTTAAGAGGGGTAGTTTGTAACACCCCGGTCCCATATTGGGAATATGAGAAATAGCCCATATAGAGTGGATGATTTATAAAGAGAGTAATGAGTGTTGAGTCCCACATCGCCTAGTTACTAGGTGAAATTGGATTTTATAAGTGATTCTAGAAAAACTCTAAAATTGACTAGTCCTTTTTGGGGTGATAGCGCATATATGGCTAGCGCTTTTCTCTGGGTCGTTATACATGTCTTAGGACCAAGACAACCCTTACTATTTATGATTTCAATAATGGGTCATGGAAGTGGAGGGTTTTCACTACTTATGATTTCAATAAGTTGCAGAATTTTAGTAGATAAAGCTTCAGATCATGGCACGAAAATACTTAAGGATTGGGAGTAAAATCTATCTTCCCTCTCATCTCAGGGTGAGGCAAGGAATTCAACCAAATATTCGTTGTTTCTTAGCTGCTCCTTCAACCTGGAGTGGATTCTAAGGGAAGGGCAGAGCCTCACTTTGCAATAATTAGAGAGTTCTCATACTTTACGGTCACTGATAGACTTTTTTTATTTTTATTTTTTTATTTAGGAAAGCCCATTTTTAAGTATGAGCATTACTATGGGTTGCATGTAAATGCAATATCATAAGATATGGGAGAGGAGAGACATGGGAGAGGAGTGAGCTTTTATCTTACTCTGTTTTAGGCTCCATAGACAGAGTATAACAGAGCCACATCTCATGCCTTAGAAATCAATTTTTCTAGTAAATAGGGCCAAATTGTTTAATGGGTAGGGGCCAAATAAACTGAAAATTAAATTTCACCGCGTACCCCCGTGCGCGGGGCCCCCGGGGGGGGGAGGGCGGTGTGGCTTGGCTAGATTGCAACAATTACTGTTCTTGAATTTTTGAAATTTTAGCTTTACTCTCATTTTCCATCCAAGACGACCGAAGAGTGTTGAGGAAATGTCTATTTGCATAGAAAAAAAAGAAAGGCAGCTCGTCTGTTTTGTTTCACGGAATGAATTAAATGTTAGCTGTTTGATGATGCCCTTTCTAAACGGCGTGTTGATTTGAGTTAAAAAACTTGAAGGCTGCATCTGGGCCGTTAAAAAAAGCACCGCAGATATGCGGTAGTGAAAACTACCGCATATAAGCCCTCCACCGCTACAACAAATAACTCACACATCTCTCTCTCTCACTCTCTCTTCAGCTTCGGAGGTTCCCTTTAGATCTGATCCGACTTCCTAGCAACAAGGTAAACTTGCCAAAACCTAACGATGGATCTCTTTTCCCTTTCACTCACATTCTAGGGTTTTAATCACGACGCTGTTCCGTCAATTCCTGCTGCTTACTGTTTTGAATCTCGCTGATTTGATGCTGTTTATCTTTTTTTTTTTTTTTTTTTTTTTCTTGGATGCAAATTTTGATCTTTCCTCGAAGCAATTTTTGTGGTATTGCTGATAATGATTGATATAGTGACGTGCATTTTCTTTTTCTTTCTTTTCAGATCTAGTTTTTGCTTTTCTTTTCTTTTTATTTGTTTATAGTGGAAGTGGGTGATTTAGACACTTCTCCTGCTTTGATTTGATTGGTGCCGTTTGGGGGTTTCCTACGGAATCGAACTAATTGTGGATCTGAGTCTCTTACGGTATTTAGGGTTTACTAAACCCCAAATTAATAGATTTTGGTGGAAGTAATTGCAATTTGTATAGTGTAGCTTACTGGACTTTATTTATTCTAATTACGACAGCATAAAAGGAGGGTTGGGAAGGAATCCTATACATTTTTTCTTCAAGCTCAGTGGTGAAAAACTTCACTGCATTCTATTCTAAATAATATGAGAGACAGAGTTACATCTTGAAGAAATTTGAAGGACTCAATGCAGGCATGAAGATGGTGCAGCAACTGGAATACCTACGTTCTTAAGCTACATTGATTTTCTGTTTCTTGGGTTTCGATTGTTTTGGAAAATTCGGTAGAAGGCCTTTGTTCCTGTTGTTTGCAGCTAGGCTGCTGGTTTTGTTGACTGGTTCTTTTATTTCTATTGCTTTGTTTTGTTTGGTTGAGTAAAAGTTCTCATTCATCTAAAAAGGGAGAAAAAGAAGAAAATAAGCAGTGGTGGGAAGTGGAATAATTTGTAGAAAACGTGATTGGTTTCAAACTAATGATCTGGGCAAGAAATGTTGTTTGGATCTCACAATTCTGTGTAGAGCCACGAACTTCATAGCCTCACATTAAGGCGGAAGCCTACACATTTTGGATGATGCCCAACCAATGTAAGGCATCCTGGTGTAGAAATAGAGGCAGTGCCTCATTGAAGTTTGAGATGTTTAAGGTTTCACCTTAATATTATTGCTTGATGTTAAAGTATTCTTTGTTTTGTAAAATTGACTCACTTCTGTATGATAGAGCATATATGTTGTGTACTAGTTAAAGAGGTTGAGGTGAATTTTGATCAAGTGTTCAGGCTTTCTGGATGGCGTTTGCATCAAATTGGCATGATTTATGTTATTTTCTTTACATTTTGTTCTGGATTCCAATTTTTTTTTTTTTATTTGCTTGGATGTCAGGTTTTAGAGTTCTTTTTATAAGATTTGGGAGAGCATGGGCCGAGGAGTTAGCAGTGGTGGAGGACAGAGTTCATTGGGCTATCTGTTTGGGAGTGGAGAGGCTCCTAAACCTGCTGCAACTAATGCCCCTGAACCAAATGAAGTGCAGGTTGTGAATAATGCGCCTGCCCCCAAACCTGCTGCTGCTTCTCCACCAGTAGATGCTGCCAAGCAGGTTCCTGCTGGTATCAACAGTACTTCTTCAAATAACTATATGCGGGCAGATGGTCAAAACACTGGGAACTTCATCACGGTATGGCTATATCATGGTATCTTTGCTGTTTTTCCCATGCAACTGGCACAGGGACTTTTTATTCTAAATGTAGTCCAAAACTTTGTGTAGCATTGAAAGAAAATAGAAAGTTAATCTCGATAGAGTCATACTGAAGTAGAAGCAGTAGAAACCTTGATTATATAAAAATACAAATACATATTGTGTTCCTTAGCCATGATGGTAATAGAAAAGCTAGAAGTTGAATACCTTTGATCCGTGGTGGGCCCATAACTCACAGGTCTCAGGATCGAAACCTGGCTCTAATACTATTTGTAATGACCTAGGAAATAGCGCTAGCCTCATTTGTACTATCACTCTAAAAGAACTAGTCAATTTGAAGTTTTTCAAGAATTTCTTATAAAGACCAGTTTTTTATAGTAATTAGGCAATGTGAGACTTATCACTCTTGACTATCTTTATAAACAACCCACTTTATGTAAGTTACTTCTCATCTTCCTAGTATGGGACATGGGTATTACTCCATCTTACTATTTTATTGGTCCAATTTTAAGATAGTGAGAGCATTCCATACAAAAACATGGAAATTGCATTGATACCATGTATTCACAAAATATATTCCAGCACAATGTGCTAAAGAAATTATATTAGTAGCTTGCAGTCCTTGCCAAATGAGTTCATTCTTCCGATGTAAATGTGTATAAGATTCACCATTCTTCTGAAGAAGTCTAGGTGGCATATCTCATTAAAAGCTGTTATTTTTATTTTAGTAACAATAGTTATAAGGTCTGATTGACAATCAAGAAAAATGTTTTGTTACAAAAATTGGAGTTGTGAGCATCAATTTCTGTTCCACTTGTTTTGGGGATTTAAATATTGAAATGCTTTGCATGTGATGTTCATATGTTTGGTTTCTTTTCTGCCTCAACCCTTATGTTTTCCGTTTTATATTTCTCAATTTTTGTTGTTATTGGTTGAGGAGGCTGAATGCTAGACATAGATCAATCCTGTTTGAATTCTCATGATATGCATTAAAGTGTTCTATCCCATCCTCATCTTTCTCTCTCCCTCCCTCCCTTGGGCTTGTAAAGGATGTCTATAACGTAAATATGAAGAATGGAAAGAAACTTGATATTTCATTTTCCTAGATATTTTTTCAGCTTGTGTGTCATAATGCATCGTTACTCATGTTTATGTAATGGAGGGTGAATATTAATTAATTTGGAGCACGAGCGAGCACTAAGTACCCATGAAAATATTGATGGGCAAGGGGTGTTAGGGATAAAGATTTAGAAAGAACTTCGTCTTTTTAATTTGCCATGATTTTATTTAAGGTTCCAGAAGATGTTTACTTTTACAAAGTATTGAACATCATCTATCATGGTGTTAAAATTTTGAAAAAGTAGGTAGTGCTTACCGGTTGTATGAAGTGTTTGAGGATATTATGGAGTTGAAAGGCATTTCATATGTGGTAACTGAATATTATTAATGGTACATTCAAGCTATTTTCATTATCATTGATTGTGAAAATCCTAAAATGTGTTGATTTAGTTGTTTGTCTACAACATGCTAGTGTGATTGAAAATTTTTAGCCAAGTATAAATTAAATAGAAATTAATTCATCATTTTCTTCTTGGGTGCAGGATCGACCCTCTACTAAGGTTCATGCTGCCCCAGGTGGTGGATCTTCTTTGGGTTACCTCTTTGGTGGTGGCGGTGGTGGTAACTGACTGAGATATACCATCCTACCCGACTAGATGGAATTAATGTTTGTTGATTTTTGTGGAACCCGTGCTTCATATGAGGCAATGCTGTCATCTTTTATATAAACAATGCTGGATCATGTGATGTAATATATTGGTTTTGTCGTTGTTGTTTGGATAATTCAATCAAGAGCTGTCTCAAATGCACCAAGTTACATTATAATGCATAATAGTTTCTTACCATGTGTTTTAAGGAGAATATTATGTTTGGCTTCACGATGTTTGCTCATTGCAATCTTTTCTGCTTCCTCTCTAACAGTGTTATTAGCTGCCGACTTTTTTTCTTCTTTTCAGAGTTTCCATCAGGCTTGATAGTGGTGAAAGTTTGTAGGTTTACTTGAGTTAGATCGAGCTCGGCCTTTGGACAGGGTAGTGGGTTGAGTCTTGTTAGCATTACATTTTGCTACTCTAGGCTTTTGAATTGGGACGTAGGCAGTCCAGATGTGCTAGTGCTTTTAAGGGACCGATTGGAATTGAAATAACTATTTCAAAACACAATTTTTAATTGGTGTTTAGTAAAAGAGTAATTTTATTCTTTACACTCGTATTATACTAATTAATGTGGTATATTTTTTAGTGGCTATTTTTTTTTCTTTTAAAAAAAGTGATTGACAAGAGAAATCATTTAAAAAATATTAAGTCAGACAAATGAATGTGAATAGCAGGATTAGAAACAGATAATGAAACATTTTTTTTTTTTATTAATTTCAAAAGCCATGTGATCACTTCTATGTAATATCATAAGGTTTACACAAAAGCCTATTACTAGAATTAGATTGAAGTATGATAGGATTATTATGTCTTTGTTGGTAATTTGTATATGAGAGTGCTCTTTTATATCAATGTTAACCAAACACTAAATTGATAGAAACAACAGTTTTTAACAAATTTTGCTAAGAGTAATATTAGTTTTCACACTGAGTAACGTTACGTGTTTTAAATGATTTTTCAACAAATACATAAATTTTGCCCACCCCTTTCAACCATGAGAAACAATGAGAGAGGAGAGACGTGAAAGAGGAGAGAGGAGAGTGAGGAGAGTGGGTATCAAATGAGTAAGATATCTGCTCTTGTTTATCAAAGCCTTATAGTAGTGGATTCACGTTCAATATTCTGCAACTTCAGTAGCTAGGAGTTCCTTTTTTTCAATAAAGCCCATTTTCCCATGAACCCTAAATGATAGCATATTAGCATAAGCTATCCTATGGTCAAAATATAAGCTCTTCTGATAGTTAATTTGCTCTTGCGCCGAAGCACTATTTGCTATAATGCTGAGGCAAGGACACTCTGCCCTATCTATATTTGACCAAGGTCTTTCATAATGTTCCACACTATTTATGTTGGTACCTGTAGTTATAGAAAGGTACATTTTACATAGAGTCGGAGGAGATAATCTTATTATGTATATGTCTTTTTATTTGAATCTCTGTGGTTTGTTAAGATGCCAATATTGCTTCCATATTCAGATATGGTTGTCCCAGCATGGAGGAGCTTGAGAGCTACAGTCAAGAATTCAAGAAAAGATTGTATGAAGTTGGAGAACTTGGAAAAATACCTAATAATTTGGCTCTCGAGGTATTGAACAGCTAGCTTTCTCCTGTAGTCTGTATATGAGGCTTTAATTATTAGGCAGTTGAACTTTTGCATAGTATCATAAAGATTTGTCTGATTGATGAAACTTTTTATCAAGAACCCTTTTGTCCTGTTTTCTAGGTATCATCTCCAGGGGAAGAGAGGATACTAAAAGAACCGGATGATTTGGATCGGTTTAAAGGCAAGCCTATGAGAGTATACTATGTAGATGTGGAGTCTAAATGTCAAGAAAAGGATGGAGTCTGTGTGCTGGATTTCATAGAAACAGAATCGGAGAGTTGTGTGTGGAAGTTGGCAAAGGTGAAGGAAAACAGGGACCCCGAAAGCAAAGGTAGACCTTTAAGCCGTAAACAGAAGGATTGGAGATTAAAAGTGCCATTTGGGATGCATAAAGAGGTGTTCCTGTACATTGAATAGTGAAATCTTACTAATTGAGCTGTGTTGAAGACCGCGAGATGAGATGATAAAGTTGTCTTGGTGTTAGTTGATGAAATGATCCACTACAAAATTCAGATTTTGTGCGGCATTCCTGGATTCGCACTCTAGTTTATTGGTATCCTAACTTGGTGAATCCCTTATTGGAAAGGAAGGCATGAAAAGGGTTTTACCCATTGAAAATGAGTTATGGGGCTGGTCACAGAGAACCTCTGTCATGGGTATACTTAATGTGACCCCAGATAGTTTTAGTGATGGAGGAAAGTTCCTCTCTGTTGAGGCTGCAGTTTCTCAGGCCCACTTGATGATTTCTGAAGGAGCCGATATGATTGACATTGGTGCTCAATCTACACGTCCAATGGCCTCAAGGATATCCGTCGAAGAAGAACTAGATAGACTAATCCCTGTTTTAGAAGCTGTTATTGGGATGCCTGAGGCAGAGGGAAAACTCATATCAGTGGATACTTTCTATTCAGAAGTTGCTTCAGAAGCAGTCAGCAAAGGGTCTCATCTTGTAAATGATGTAAGTGCTGGGCAGTTGGATTCGAACATGCTTAGGGTTGTTGCAGGCCTTAAGGTTCCATATGTTGCAATGCATATGAGGGGGAACCCAACTACAATGCAGAATATCGAAAACCTGGAGTATGATGATGTTTGTAAGCAGATAGCTTCTGAGTTATACTTGAGGCTTAAGGATGCAGAATTAGCAGGTATCCCAGCTTGGAGGATAATTATGGACCCTGGCATTGGATTCTCAAAGAAAACTGAACATAATTTGAACATCCTAATGGGATTACTAAACATTCGTGCAGAGATTGCAAGGAAAAGTTTGGCTGTGTCTCATGCTCCAATACTGATTGGATCCTCCAGAAAGAGATTTTTAGGTGACATTTGCTCTCGAACTCCTGCAGAAGAGAGAGATCCGGCCACTGTTGCTTCTGTCACAGCCAGTGTTTTAGGTGGAGCAAACATTGTAAGAGTACATAATGTAAGAGATAATCTAGATGCTGTAAAGGTCTGCGATGCAATGCTGAAACAGAGGAGATCTTGCATCATCACATGATTTAAGGCTATAGATGATCATTTCAATTTTTTTTTTTAGCTGAAATTTCTCTTTATATTTTTTTCTCCACTCCAAGCCGCTGGATCGGTCATAGAAGACCAGAAGGCTATCATGGAAACGTCTGTTTAACATGATGTTAATTTAGCACTAGTGTCAACTTACGAAAGTGCATGGCATTTTCCAGATTCTATCTTTTTCCCATTTTCTTCTCTTTTTACCAACCTGTACTGAAAATTGATCAAAATTTTGTTATATTGTCGTTATTCATTGGTAAGCTCTAATCTTTACCAACCTCTACTCAAAATTGTTAAAATTTTGTTATATTGTTGTTATTAATTGATAAGCTTTAGTAGAGTCAACTACTAAATTCTTCTCTTTGGTTTGTCAATCTGCTCTAGGGGTGTACAACCAGTTGCGGTTGCGGTTATTGGGCAATAACCGCAACCGCAACCGGGGTATCCGGTTATTCAATTTTGAGTAACCGCAACCGCAACCGGGACCCCGGTTGCGGTTAACGGTAACTGGTTTTAATATTATAAATCACAAAAAAAAAATTATTTTTAATTATTTCTCATCAAAAATTTATTTTTGAAGTAAGGAAGTGAAAAAAGTTTGTTCATATTTAATGTGGGACAATTTCATATATTTTTTTTTTCTTTCTTTTTCTCTTTTTTCTTTCTTTTCTTTCTTCCTCCCTCTCTCTCTCTCTCAACATGCTCCCTGCAGCAGGGAGCATGCTGCAGGGAGCTTCATTCTCTCTGCAGCAGGGAGCAGTAACTCCCTGCTGCAAAACCAAAAAAAAAAAAAAAAAAAAAAACAAAAAAAACAAGAGAAAAAAGTATATATATAATTAATAATTATATATATAAAAACCGGTTATCTGGTTACCCGGTTAATAACCGGTTTTTCTAAAATTAATAACCGCAACCGCAACCGGCTTAACCGGTTATCCGGTTGCGGTTATTTCCGGTTATCCGGTAATCCGGTTATCCGGTTATAAGCGTTTAATAACCGCCCCGCTTGTATACTCCTAGAAGGCACAATGGACGGACTGCCAGCCATGGCAAAAATTGTATTCCGGTTACTGTTCAAGACTTGATAGAACATAGTTTAGGGCATGAGACGAGATATGAACCTCGATAAAACTGAATGGAGAAAGAAGTTGGCTAGCTTCAAGTAGTTGGGAGATGGACTGAGTTCGAGTCTACCAACATGTATAAATATCTTGCAAGAGACGGCGTATATTGTTGTTTCATAACTACTAGTTTCCTATTAAGCCACTTGCCTCTTGAAACTTCTTACAATATGGGGAAGTAAATTGCAGCTTAAGGAATTTATTGGTCAATTTGGATCTGTAATTCACTACCTAGTGAGAATATTACTACCTAGCAACGTTGTTCAGTTTTCAGTTTTTTGTGGCACCCACTTTGAAAACCAGCCACATCAAAATTGAATGTAAAACTGAAAATGAGAATGCAAACAACCCAGGAGTGAACTTAAAATAGAAATCACAGACCATTGTCCACCACAAAGTCTACTAGGGTATCCACGAAGCAGAAAGAAGTTATCAACATCAAAAGATCACAAAGCAAATCAATCCACCAGTTGTATAGAGGAAGCAAATCCCCATCTACACGAATACAAGTATTCATTTCAGTTGTAAAGTTCTACACAAGATTTGTGACAGATTAGAGATTTGATAAAAACGATCAGTAAGAATGATAAGCAAATCCCTCATCAAGTGTTCATTTTGGTAGCTAAGAACTAATTATTCTGTTCCAAAACCTCTGCTTCAGCCCTTGCCATGGGATCATCCTTGATCTCTGTTTCATCATCCTTTTCCCCTTCTCGCTCTTGGGCCATTTTCTTTCGATGCAACTCCTCTACAGCCTCCATTGCAGCCCAATTCTCTGCCTGAATACGCTGCATTTCCTCTTCTTGCTGCTGCCTTTCAAACCATGTGTCCGCATCTGCCCAAACTAAATGTTAAAAGAAAATACAGAATCAATACAAGAAGCACTAAATTGTTCTGTGGGATTTTAGCCACCAATAACATATTAAAACTATAAACTCTATTCAGAACTTGATTCACGCAGTGGTAAATACAAAGAAATTGAAGGACCCAAATAATAGGCCATATTATACCACATCAGAAAAAATAAAGATCTCACTAAAGTATCCTAGAAGAAAGCCAACTTATCCATACTCAAGTTTTCCATTCCATTAAAATCTGACTTCCCTCTTTTGCAATCCCAAGTAATCAATTTTTTTGGGGGAGTCAGTTAAGTAATTTGATGTGAAACAAATGGCTCAAACATAGGAAACCGATAGATGGGCTACTTCGAGGGAGCCGTGACCTCCAAAATACAATAATCTGTATTATATTTGATAATATTCAAGCTTATTCTTTTATTCATTGTTCTTCTCTTAAATAGAAGAATATAGGCTACATATTATAGTAAGTCAATTAGGTCTAGCCGTCACAACTAAGGGCCTTATTTAGGAAAAAGATCCTTACTAATAGCCCAATGCTTTATTTGGACTATCTCTTCCTTATTAAACTAAGAAATAAAATGGTAGATAATAAATGGAGATATTTCTCCTTATTTTTTCCTACGTGTTCCCCAAGGAAATGATTACATCATCCCTTCCCCCTAACAATGCCCTTGTCCTCAAGGCGGAAACTGCTCTAAGATGGATTCCTTGCCCTCCTCATCTCCCATGAATATACCTCCATCATCGTCTTCTCCCAAACAAGCCTCTATCATGAAAAGAGACGTTTGCAGCGATGGCCTGGGCTGTATTTATCATTGCATTTGAAAACACAGTCCCTTTTCCTGCCTCTCTCGTAATTCCTCAGGCATTAATTTTTTAATGGGTAAAGCTGGCCGTGGTTGGAAATTGTTATTTTGCCGCCAGTCAGACGGGGTCGTCCTCCTTAAGGCTTCATTCCTAGCTTCATAGACTCTCGCCAAACCAATGGCTGATGAGAGATTATTTGGCCTTCTGCTAGTACCTCCGCCTTTATGGATGTCTCCAACCAGCTAACAAAACAACTAACTTGTTGAGCTGGGGATAACGTCCCTATTTTGGAGAGCAAGGATTCAAATTTGGCTTGGTAATCCTTAACACTTCTCTCTTGTTGCAATTTTGTCAGTTCTCCAAAGGGATCATAGAACTGATTTGGCCTAAAGCGAACAAATAAGCTCTCCGTGAATTCTGCCCAAGTTATCTCCCGCTTTTCTCGCAGTAAAATTTGATACCACAATTGGGCTTCTCCTTCTAGGTGAAAAGAAGCTAGTGGTGTCTTGTCTTCCTCTTTAGTCCCTTGGAACCTAAAAAATTGTTCAGCGCGGCAAACCCAAACAGTTGGGTCTTCTTCTCCATTGAACTTAGGGAAATGCAGTTTGACATGTTGGTGGGCGAAAGGTGCGGCCCTTTCTTCAGCGTGGGAATTTTCTCCCCCATCTTCATAATTTTTCCCATGTGAGGACTCTCCTACTTCACGCCGAGGCTTTCCTTGGTTTGATAGCATCTCGAAAACCTCTATCATTCTGGCCATGAGTTGCTCTTGTCCTTCGATTAGAGAATGTACCGACTGCTCCAAGGTGCCCACTCGTCCTTCCATAGCGTTGTGTTGAGTATTTCGTGCTAGTGAACACGTCACAGGCCGAGATTCTAAAGAAAAATCTCGGTAGATCACTCTTTTATTTCGGGATCGGCCTATGTTGAATCTCTCAATTTTCTCTCAAGTTTTCTGGTTTCGTTCGAGGGAAACCAGATCTCTGTGGTTAACAATTTCTTGTTAACGATAGGTAGCCTAGCTCTGATACCACTTGATGTGAAACAAATGGCTCAAACACAGGAAACCAATAGATGGACTACTTCGAGGGAGCCGTGACCTCCAAAATACAATTATCTGTATTATATTTGATAATATTCAAGCTTATTATTTTATTCATTGTTCTTCTCTTAAATAGAAGAATATAGGCTACGTATTACAATAAGTCAATTAGGTCTAGCCGTCACAACTAAGGGCTTTATTTAGGAAAAGATCCTTACTAATAGTCCATGCTTTATTTGGACTATCTCTTCCTTATTAAACTAAGAAATAAAATGGTAGATAATAAATGGAGATATTTCTCCTTATTTTTTCCTACGTGTTCCCCAAGGAAATGATTACCATCCATAATTGAAATCAAGCATAAGAAATCTGTACGTCCAAGTAATACTTTCATTTGAAACACTCATGATTTTCAAAGAATGAAAAAGCGTTTCAAAGTAATAACTCAGTTTTTATTCATACACGATCTGCCTCCATCTTAGAAAGGTTATTCAGTCATTTCAGAAACAAGACTCAAAACTATCTTTATCTTCATGCTTCCTATTTCGTTTCAATTTATTCTGTTTTGCATCATTAAGATAGAAAGATTCCAACTTTAACCACAATTTCTTACCGCATTGAGATTTTAACACACATAGTTTTTTGAATTGATTAAAGCTTCAACAAAAAGTTTCTACAATTCTTATCTAAGAGCTCTGGAAGCAATCCTTCAATATCTGACAGGTTTAATCTGAGCCTTAGGGAATCCAACTGAGGAATAGATAGTTAAAGTAACACGGAAACCCCCTTGAACCCATTGAATCAGCATTGTGATGCCATTTTATTGCTGTCCATCATACTTCTATAGGGAATAATCAAAGGAAGTTTTGAGGTCTACCATTGTTAACATATGCTATAATAGTTTCTTAATTGACCTAGTAGGAATTTTTATGGTTTACCATTTACTTTAAAAACTTCATCATCATATTTCTTGTACTTGTGAGTAGTAATGGTTCCATTTTCAATGATAAGTTGTAGATGCTTGAGATGTAGAAAATAAGCATAAGTGATAAGTTATTGACTACAAGGTGTTTGAAGCAATGTCACTCTCGTGTTTTGCACATTAAATCCTAAACAAAAACCCTAGACCCCAAAGTTATGAATTCAAAACACAAAATACCAGAGGCTCTCGAAATGAACTTTCCAATTCAATTGGAAGTTCTTGAAAACCCACCACCGAATCAGGAGGCTTATGCCCTAATTGGTAAGTTGCTTTTCTCCAAAAGCATACACTCACAGCTTGTAAAGGCAACAATGGCTACGGCGTGGAATTTTGCTACTCCTTTGGCTGTGGAGGTGTTAGCTCCGAATAAATTCCTCTTCACCGTTCCCTTACAAATCCATATTGGCCGTATTTTGCACCAAGGACCGTGGAATATCAAAGGTTCTCTACTCCTTCTTCAGCCTTGGTCCTCTGCCTTAGCTCTGGATGAGGTCGATTTGTATTTGTGCTCCTTCTGGGTCTAGGTCCACGGCCTTCCAAAGCAAAATATGACACTCAAGAATGCCATCCGTATTGGCAAATCACTGGGTACTCTACTGGAAGTGGAAAATTGTGATACTCTTGGGCTTATATGTCGGCAATATCTACGTCTCCGTGTGGAACTCAACACAAATTGACCCTTGGTGCCCGATTTCTTTATTTCCAGGCAGGCCAAAGAACCACTCTAGGTAAACTTCAAGTATGAGCGTTTGGCCGATTATTGCACTCTTTGTGGTCTCATTGGACACAAGAAATTTAGTTGTCCTGCACCGCCTATGCACTCTCTAGCAAATTATGGTATGTCTCTCACATGCTGCCTCTCCTTCGTATCCAAGAGTGCATCCTGAGAATCAACCTGCAGCAGCTGGGGCTATTGGCATGCGTTCTTCTCATCCAACCATTGCTTCGGCGGGAAGTTCTCAGAGGACTGAGTCGGCTCACCTCCAGCTTGTAACTTGGTCCATAAATCCTAGCACTTTAGTTCCTATTCAGCCGTCTGTTCCATATGCACTCACGGCTCCGCTTGATGAAGGCCACGTGGGAAGTTTTTCTCATCCATTATGTATCAGTGGCTCCTCCTCTCGCGTGGAATCAACTGCGCGTGGTGTCTCCCCATTGCAGGAATCCAAATTAACAGCTACTGAGAAAGGTAAATCCCCATTACCTTACGAAAAATCTTCTTCATTAAATATACCAGATCATGCTTATCCCTTCCATCATGATTTTGATAAGCCTTCAATCTTTGACCACCCGGATACCACAACCTCACCAACGACCCCAGCCCCTGTCCTGCCTATCTTCTCTAACCTGGCCCAATTTATGGATTTTGTCTACAAGTAGGTTGACCCAACAACTTGGCCTGGTCTGAAACCACCACAGCCCTTCCAGCTCCATCCTCCACCCTCTTATATTCCTCATCTAGCCCATTACCCTAAACCTTGCCCAATTAAGCCTAAACCAAAGAGCCCACGACACATGAATTTTCAGACACCACCTTTCACTTGTTTCCATCCTTATTCCAGAAAGTTCTCACCTGACCAACCCTCTTCTCAACCATGGCCCACACTCTCTTCTCCTCTACCTCCAATCCCATCACCTCCCCTATCCCCTAATACTCAATCTGATCTCAAATGTTAAAAATGGACCATCCTCTCTGATGATGATGCTCCCCTGGCCTTCATGTTCAAACAACGTAAATTGAAACATCCAGATTATGTTCCTTCCCAGCAAATGTCTTTGGTTGCTGACTCTCTTAGTGCACTGAAGCATTCACTGCCACCACGAAGCTCTGTGTTAATGTTGATCTTTTATTTCCCGAACCGAAGACTTCTGTCTCACCAGGGAAATCAACTTCGAATCAAACTGGGTTATATGGAGCTTTAAGGCCACTGAATACATTCTCTGGACTACCCCGTATGGAGGTTACCTCTACCCATGCTCTGATGGCTTCCCCGCCAATTTTCACTCGCAGGTTTTCAAGAGCTCCTACAGGTCGGTCCTTCTTTATTCCTTCAATTCATGATACCATTTCTTCTACTACTGCTATCCCGGACTTGGCCGAGGAAAAGGAGGTGGGCCTTTATAGGCCACCTCCCCAACAATTAAAATCTTGTCTTGGAATTGTAGGGGGCTGACCCATGCCTCTGTAATTCACAGCTTAAGGGTTAAAGTTCGGAAGCTATCTCCAGACATGGTATTCCTTACAGAAACTAAAACTACTCCAAATATTGCTTGTAATATTTTAAACTCTCTGGGTTTCTTTTTGATGGTGCATGTCCCTCCGTCTAGTTCTAAGGGAGGTCTTTTGTTAACATGGCGCCATGGAGTCAAATTAGATTGCTTCCTTACTAATGTTAATATAATAACTGCTTGGGTTTACTCTGATCCCCCATATATCCCTTGGATTTTATCTTGTTTGTATGGACCCCCTATAAAAACTTTGATACTGAGTTTTGGGATTCTATTTCTGTTTTTGGGGATAATTTTGATGCTCCTTGGTTATGTATTGGTGACTTCAATAAGATTTTAGACCATACTGAGAAAACTGGAGGGAGATCTTTTGCTTGCTCATCAAATGACCCTTTTCGATCCTTCATTGATCATCATGGATTAGTGGATTTAGGCTTCATGGGCAATCCTTTTACTTGGTCTAATAATAGAGAAGGAAACTGTTTGATAAAGGAGCGACTTGATCGAGGTTTTGCAAATACAAATTGGATAAAAAATTTCCCTTCCTTTTCCATCTTACATCTACCATCCTACTCCTCTGATCACAATCCTATTATTCTCGACACTGCTACACCCTCTGTTGTCCTCCCAAAACCTTTTCGATTTGAAGAATTTTGGTCTAATCATCTAGATTGTCAAGATGTTATTTCTTCGGCTTGGTCTCCTAAGTTGTTGGTAATCCAGCATTTATTCTGTCAAAGGCTTTGAAAAATACCAAAGGTGCTCTTAAATCTTGGAATAAAAATCATTTTGGTCATATTCAATCCCGTATTACTTTACTTGCTTATCAAATTGATCAGGTTCAGCAGTTGCCTACCTCGGATTTCAATTTTCAATTGGAAACTTCTCTCCGAGCTGAAATTAATGATCTTCTCCTTCAAGAAGCTCTTTTATGGAAGAATAAATCACGTGAGACTTGGCTCACCTGTAAAGATCTCAATACCAAATTTTTTCATGCTTCTACTCTGATTAGGCGAAGACGAAATTCCATTGATTTTTTGAAAACAACAATGGGGGCATGGATTTTAGATAGAGCTTCTATTGGAGGTTGTTTCACCTTGCACTTCTCCAATTTATTTTCAACATCTTAGCCCAATATGGATGATGATTTCCTCAATCTTTTTGATAGCTATATCTCTCCTAATGACAATACCTCTATGTGTGCGATTCCCTCCGAACTGGAAATCTTTGAGGCTCTCTCTAGCATTGGATCTACTAAAGCTCCAGGTCCGGATGGATTTACAGCCCTTTTCTACAAAAAATATTGGTCAACTGTTAAGGAGTTGGTACTGAATAGTGTCTAGGATTTTTTTAAACGGAATCATTTTCTTCGAGAACAGAATCACACTTTTATTGTCCTGGTGCCAAAACATATTAGAGCCCAATCAACTAGTCATTTTCGACCAATCAGCCTGTGCAACATTATCTACAAGATTATTTCAAAGATCCTTGCAAACAGGTTCAAGCTCCATCTCCATAAATTTATTTCTCCATTTCAATATGCTTTTGTTCCTTCAAGAAATATCCAAGACAATTCTATCATGGCTCATGAAGTTCTCCATTCCTTAAAAAACAAAAAAGGTAGAGGAGGCCTTATGGCTGTCAAGATCGATATGGAAAAAGCTTTTGATCGCATGAAATGGTCCTTCTTATTTTCTCTCATGGAAAAATTAGGATTTAGTCCTACGTGGATTAATTGGATCAAAATCTGTATCACTTCTCCATCCTTCAGTATACTGATAAATGGTAGCCCTTTTGGCCATTTTGCCCCCAAGAGAGGTCTGAGGCAAGGAGACCCTTTATCTCATTTTCTGTTTATTCTTGGCTCTAAAGTTCTATCTCGTATTTTGATCAAACAAGAATTATTGGGAGCTCTCAAAGGAATTTCTATTTTTAGAAATAACGCCCCCATTACACATCTTCTGTTTGTTGATGATCTTCTTATTTTTTGCAAAAGCTACCTCTACTGAAGCCTCTATTATAAAGGATTGTCTAGCAACTTACTGTAAATGTTCAGGACAAGCAGTGAATATCTCTAAGTCTACCATTCTCTTTAGCAAGAATACATATGCAGCTTCGGTTCTCAGTATCAGTGGTATTCTTCCCTATCGACCTACTTCCTCAACTCCCTTTTATTTAGGCCTCCCACTGATTATTGGCAAGTCTAGAAGGGAAACATTTCAACCGATAGTAGAAAAAGTTATGATGAGAATCAATGGATGGAAGGCAAAAACTCTTTCTTAAGCTGTTAGGACTGTTCTAATAAAAGCCACTGCTTCTGCCATGCCAGCATATACTATGAGTATGCATCTCTTACCAGACAATATTTGCTCTCAGTTGGATAAAATGTTTAAAGATTTTTAGTGGCGTTTCCCCAAGGAAAAAAATTCATAACTTATCTCTTAAATCCTAGTCCTTCATTTGTCTCCCAAGGTCCTATGGTGGCTTGGGTCTTCGAAGGATGAAAGTAATGAACCAAGCACTCATTGCTAAACTTGGCTGGAAATTTCTCACAAACTAGGATAGTCTCTGCGTACAGCAATTCTGTATCAAATACATTAGGTATGGGGATTTCTTCTCAACTCCTAATTCTGTAGCTGCCTCTATGGTTTGGAAGGGTATACTTCAATGTAAGCCTCTCCTTCACAATAATATCTATTTGTGAGCCGCTCAATTCTCAAACCAACCCATCTGGACCACCTCATGGATACCTACACTTCCTCTTTTTCAACCCATCCCAAGATATCCAGATAACCGTTCAGTAACCCCTCTACTCATTTCTGATCTTATTCAACCAAATCCTTTACAATGGAAATCATCTCTCATATTCTCTCTTTTTGATACCCCATCTGCTTAAGCCATCTTGGATCTCAAAATACATGAAAACTTGAAACCCAAGTATATTTGGACACCGTCTACTTTAGGAAAATTTACCACCAATTCTGCTTATTTAGCTATTATAGGAACAAGTCCTCTGAATCTTTCTCATCAGTACTCTAATGTGTGGAAGGCTCTTTGGAAATTACAGCTTAATGATAGACTACAGTTGTTTCTCTGGAAAATAGCATGGAACATGTTACCTACTAGCAGCAGAATATGGTGCATCCCTTCTTTTAGCAATTCCAGGTTATGCTCTCTTTGTCAAGCATCTGAAGATTCCCTACACCATCTGTTCTTTCAATGCAATATTGCTATGGTGGTATGGAGGAATTCTCCTTGGCCGTTTGACTCTCTGTTGTTCACCTTTCCCAATATGTTGGATTGGGTCAATACCATAATTTCTCCAGTTGCTTCTCTTGGAATTCAGTGTACGGATGTTCATAAATTTTCAGATCTTTGCTGTTGTACTCCACGACACTCTTTGGTCGTTTTGGAACAAAGCTTACCATGAAGGTCTTCTTTTTGATGATTTACTCATTTCGAAAAAAATCAATAAGATTACAGATGACCACACAATGGCGTGGGCTCAAAAATCAACTCCAGTTGAGGTATGGATTCCCCCCCCCCCCCCAAGAGTCTTGTTATAAGATCAATTTTGATACAACAATCAGAAAATCATATTCAGCCCAAGCTGCAGTCTGCCGAAACCAGAATGGTTATCTTATTCAAATGATGTCTGAGATAAACCCTCCTTGCAATCCAAATCATGGAGAAGCTACTGTTGTTCGTCTAGCTTTCTCTCTCGCTTCTTTTTTAAAATTAAAGAAAGTCATCATTGAAGGTGACTCACAAGTAGTGATCTCAGCTCTCAACGGTCTAGATATAGCTCAAAACTGGCGTCATCCCCTATCATTAGTAAAATTATTGATTCCATCCTGACTGGCCTTCAATGGACAACTCGAAAAATCAATAGAAGTGCAAACTTCTGTGCTCATTCTATGGCACATTGGGCCGTAGCTAAAATTTTTTCTAGCCGCATTCTCATTTCCCTTTTTTTTTCTCTATTGTAAAAGGAAGGTTGTCTCCTTCCAATTCTGTTTTTATTTTGAATTAGGCTTGTTTAGTTATGATCAGTAATGTACCCACAAAAAAAAAAAAAAAAAACAACAAAATACCCAATTACTAAACTAATAAAGAGAGTATTATAGATTGAATTAGTTTCGCAGCACACAAATGTAGAAAGAAAGAAAGAAAAGGAAGGAAGGGAAAGGAACGTACTGGGGTGGGCGGCCCAGCCCTGCTCGCCACCCTTGATGCGCTCGGGGAGGGCGTAGTTGATGGTGAGTACATGGCCGTAGAGCTCGGCGCCATCCATGTTGTCCATGGCGGTGGAGGCGTCCTCTTTCTCAAGGAAGGTGACGAAGTTGAAGGAGCGGTGCTTTTGGGTGGCTTGGTCCAGCGGCGTCTTCACGTCCTTTATGTTTTCGAACGGTATGAATGCTGCATGCAATATCGCCTCGTTTACCTCCTCTGCCAGCCCTCCCACGTACAGCGTGTTCTTCTGCACTGCTTGTTGCGCCATTCACTATAACAATTTCCTTCTTCTGCTCCTTCGAATTGTTTCTATATCGGCTTAAATTTTCTTATTTATTTGATACGAACAACTATCCAAGCATGTCCTACGTTTTGTTGTCGAGGACTAAACTGATTGATTTTCCTAACCTTTAAAATAAATATATATTTTTTTAAAGAAGAAAACCCAAACTATTTGCACTTTGGCATTTGTAGCTTTAATCACCTACACCGGAAAAAACTAAATAAATAAATTGATATGAGGTTTTTGAGCTATTGCAATTATTAGGTAAGTCATTTTTTGGGGTTTTTTTTTTTCATTTTTTATTTTGGTAATTTAAATGTAGGAAGATAAAAATGCACTTAGTGGTCCAAGGTGATGAGACATTTGCGGAAGAGGCACCAAAGATTGAATGCAAAAGCTGCACATTGTGAATCAATGGTTTTGAAATTGAAATTGGAAAGTACAAGGTGAAAATGGAGAATGAAGTTGCGAGGTATTGTACACCAGGATTGGGAAATCAATAACAAGTAATGAAGAAGGATTATCTTTAACTAGTAGCTTGTTCATTGATTTTTTTTTTTGAGGGGGGGGGTACTGTTTTTGTTACTATGTGCATCAACTTAGAAAGCTGTAAATAAACAAGTCCGTTAGACAGTCTGCTCGATACTTGCTCAGTAAAACTCGACCCGAGCTCGAGCTCGGTACTGTACAAACCGCTCGTTATTGTAGAAACTCGCTCGATTAGTAAATGATATATACCCGATTTGCCCGATAGAACTCGATAGGGACTCGCGAGCCTAGCTCATTTAAGACTCACCAAAACGAACTCGCCTGACTTGTTTAGAACTGGCCAAGCCTAATAGGTTAATATATATTAATTAACTTAATATTATTAAGAAACAAAATAACCATGTAAGTATAATTAAATAGTTACCTATAGTATATAAGTTACTTTGATTAATATATATATAGTTAGTTCTTAAGTAACTAACTATACTAATTAAGTAAATATAGTAGTTCATATTAATTATAATATTTTGATATATAATAATATTACCATGAATATATGTATCAAGGTGTGTGTATGTCTATTATTGTCATACTAACTAGTTAGTTCATAAACTAACATATTAAGTTATTAATATATAGTTAGTATATAACAATATGACTATATTAAATAGTTAAAATACAACTATATAACTATATATATGACTCATCATACATGGTTAACAATAGTTATATATTATACTTATAATATAGTTAATTAGTTATATATAGTATACTAGACTTACTATTTGCTTACATTATACTTATACTATAGTTTATACTCTACAGTTATATATAATAATATTATGTTAATTTGTTACTTATAAACTATAGTTATATACTATATTATATAATATGCCTTATATGGTAACATATTATATATTTATATTTTAAATAAATATATAAAGGTTGTTCACAAACTTGGATTTGAACTTTACTCAGATCACACATTAAAAATTTAATAGTGTAGCTTGAGCTCGATCGAGTACTCAGCTCGGCTCAAATAGCATTATCAATGGGTTCAAGCTTTTAACGAGCCAGTCTTCAATACACATTTCATAGTTCGGCTCGAGCTCGAGCTCGGCTCGAATATATATCCTTATAAACGAGCTAGTCTTTAAATTGTAAAACTCAACTCGGTTCGGCTCGATTACAGCCCTAGGTGTGAGTGATGACAATGTTGATCGTATGATGTTACTGTAAATGAGAATTCACCCTTTTTGTATGTAAACTATAGTAATTATGTTTTTGAAGTTGGTGTCAATTGATTTACTTGGTTTTAGTGGTCATTGATGTACTTGGTTTTAATGGTAATTGATTTACTTGTAAATGTCTTTTCCCCTAATGGTTTTAAAGACAATTTGAAGGATGAAGTTCTAAAGACAAAAAAGTAAACTACCAATTACAAAAGAGAAATGTTAGGCTTCAAAATATTTGACAAAAAAAAAAAACCTTTTATAAAGTAATGTGACACAATATGATTAAGAATAAGATGAATCCAAATTTTGATAAATCCAATCATGCTGTGTCACATCACTTTGTAAACTTTGTAAGATTTGTTTTTTTTTTTTTTAAGAATATTTTGTAAGCCTTACATTTTTCATTACAAAATATGTCCACACACAACGTGGTCTACATTTAACAATTCCAAAAGTATGTCCAAAGACACAAAACATCACTTATAAAATACAACATCCATAGAACTTGCCAATTACAAAATAGGTCCACACACAAAGTGGTCAACACATAACCAACACATATAAAACACAACATCCATAACCAACACCAACATAACTTAACTGAACCTAATAATAACTTACCTAAGATGCCATTGAAATGATGGGCCCCTATAAGTCCACAAATGAAATCATTTTTATCAAAGTTAACCAACATGTTTTCCACCACCTTTAAGCACTTTACTACATTCACAGTTATGTGATTCATGCTTGGTGCAGAAAACCTAACACTAGAAATGTTACCATGAATACATTTAACATAGAGTTCTATTCCACTGAAGAATGGGAAATGGCATGCATCTAGTTGAAAATGATAACTGCTACAACGCTCATAAAAGGCAAACAACACTACCTGCTATAACAGAACAAAAATAAAAATGCACTTTGATCATCCATATGCCAATGTAACAATCATATTATGAATGTTTTGCTTCCAATATTAAAACTTTAGAAAAATGGTGACGAACAATTGGCCAGTTACTCTTAATTGCTGTCCTTCTAATTATTCAAAATTTGTGACAGCAGTTCCTTTCAGCAGCCAATAAGTGAAAAATTGTATTGCATTACTTCTTACGCAAGTACAAGAAGCCAACTACCACAGAGACACAAACAACGGTTACAGGAACAACCCAATATTGCTTTGTAAAATCCATGAGCGTCTGGGCATAATCTGTTTGCTTCTTGAAAGAAATTTCAAGTTTTGGAATAGCTGGGAAAGACGTATCAAGCTCACCAATGCAAAAGGTCTCCATGAGCTCTTTTGCACTTTTGCTATGCCCAGCATCTTCAAAATCGTCTGTGGCATCTCCCCCTTCAAAGAAATTAAAGCAACAAGACATATCAAGAATTCCATCAGAAATGTTGATGGTAGATTTTTTAACTTGAATACGTCATGATCCTGCCCAACTATATCATAAATCATCCGTAATGAAACATAAGAGAAATACCAGTTGCATCAAGTACTACATCATGTCCACCAGGGTGCTCATCCAAATAAAATGTCACATCGTATACCTGGGAATGACACAAGACACTTTACATTATAACAACAGACAGAGAGAGAGAGAGAGTTAAAGCAAGACACCGATATACATGCACTAAATGACCATTCAAAACTTTCAGATACATGCACTAAAGGACCACTGGTTAAGCCGAATGCGACCACCTTCTATCATCTCAACTATTCTCTCTCACTGTCAAATTCTAACCAATCTAAAAAAAAAAAAAGACAAATTCAGCGGCCCAATAAAATGAATATACAGAAACAACACTAAAAAGAAAATTAGAATTCAAAGCCGCAACAAGATTGGACAAACTTAAACTCTATCAAGCATTTGAACAAACACATCTGTGCAAAAAAAAAAGAAAAAAAGAAAAAGAAAATTGAACAATATTACCATAAAGTTCCATTTGGAAACATATACAAAGACAAGCAAGACATAAAATCCTCATACTGTTAATATCAACAACATTTGGAATTTATACTGTGATTTTCACAAAAAGTGCTAAATACATTAAATTTCTTGAATTCTATAAAACTAATAACATCAGATTCTGATGGATATTCCTATACTCTCAATGGACCCAACGACAATGGAATGAATTTCATGATAATAAAAGTTTAAGATCCATTCGCCTGCAGAGAAATGGCAGGAAAGGAGGAGAAAAGTTGGAATTTTTCATTAAGGTTGAATTGGCTGGAAGTAAAAGTTTGGAAACTTTCTCTTCTTTTCGTCCATTTTCTATGCAACCAAACAAATAGCTAAAGTAAGATTTGCTATTACCTATAGTTGGCAGAATAAACAAATACAGAGTATGCTTTCGATCGTTGAACAAGAACACAAAATTCGCACATACACAGTTACAAACTTACACACACGAAGACTCAAAGAGAGACGGAGCGGGCAAAAGAGCCGGAACAGAAAGATCTAGGCTTTTGTATGGATCAAAGATGGTTGGGTCGGGTCGAGTTTGGCCGGCATTGCTTATGCCTAGTTTAACCCAGCCGAGTCAAACCCATTTTACAGGCCATGTGACCCAAGTTAGCCAGAACATTAATAATGACCACCTATATCAATAATTTTTTATCGTATATTGCGCTATTTGATTTATTTCTTTATTGAAATTGTTTCATAATTAATTAAGAAATATGATCTCTCAATTTTAAATGGAACAAATATATCTATTTTATGGTCAACATTTAAAGTTAATACATATAAGTTATACATAAAATTAATAGTGGCACGTCTTTTAAAAAATTAAAATAATGCAAAATTATGTACACTTAAATACATCAACTTTAAATTTTCACTATAAAATATGAAATAAATACTATCTATATTATTTGAAATGAAGATGATTGTTATCCATTAAATTGATGGGTAAACTAAAAATAAATTTATAAGTAAATATGCCATTTGCGATTACTCCTGGAGTTTTTAAAAATTGAATTTAACTGCTTAAATTTTTCATGAATTTCAATTGGGTCATTTCATGTGTTTTCCGTTTAATAAAGTGACTTCCGTTAAGTCTCATCATCAAATTGCCATATATACAGTGACACATCATTTAACATGTTAGTAGAATTTTATGAAATCGATTCCACGTGTCAAACTTTACACGTCAACCCCATACGTGCAAAGTAAATCCAAGAGTTACGTGTAGGTTTTATTCTGAAACTTGAAGAAGGAATAAATAAAATGCTATGAACATTGACAATGAGCTATATAAATTTAGATTTTTTCTAAATTTTTAACAAAAACTACCATTTAATACTCTTTAAATCTAAAGAGTCAAAAAGTGAATATTAAAATTTTTTTAATGTTCTTTATCTTTCATAATCTTTCTTCTTTCCTCTCAATCAAAGTATATTTTTAATGAAAATAGTTTAAAAGTTGGTTTCATCAATAAAATAGAATATTTAGTTAAAGAGAGCTCCTTCTATCCCTTCTTTATGTAAAAGTGAGGTTTTACAGCCTCCAATCAAAATATAACACACCAGCTAAAAATATGATTGAAAACACCATATCAGAAATTAAACCAACTCATTCTAACCCTAGTAAACCATTGAACCACACTTAAATCATCCCTACTCCCTAGCCGCTGCCGCCACCAAAAGCCTCCACCAAAATCCATCCAAGGCCACCGAAACACATAGAAGAAAAACCCAAGCATCAAACTCGCCAAAATCAGCCACCCTACAAATTCCAAGCAAAACCCACAGAAAATTCGAAGGAAAACCCACAGAATTTTGGGGAAATCTGGCGGTGGCTTCGGTGTATTTTGGCGGGTTTTGTCGGTCGTTGGAGAGGTGGGGCGGATGCCGACGACGTCTCTCTCTCTCCCTTCTCGGTTCATCTCTATCTCTTCCTCTCTTGGTTCTCATCTACCGGAACCTCATTTTTAAAGAGAAGACATAGCAAACCAAAAACAAATTCAATTCTTCACACAAATCGATTCGGGTAGAGCCATGGACAATTTCTCAAGAAAAACCCACAAATCATATACCCATAAACAAAATGACTCTCAAAAGTTAAGAGAAATAGGAATTTACCCTTGATGAACTCCGGTTCTCTCTCAATTCTCGAGTCTTCTCAGAATTTCATGGTTTGATTCCTCTCTCTCTGTTCACTTTCTCAGTCCCGATCCTTCTCTCTCATTTCTCTCACTCTTGGCTCGATCTGAAGCAGAAGCAAGGAAGAAGAATGAAAGAAAGGGAAGAAAGGAAGCAAGGGCGTGCGGTGAGTGGTGTCGGCAAGGGAGAGAAAATGAAAGAAAGAAAAGAAAGAAGAGTGGAGGAAGTGGGGTGTAAGGCTGGGGAATTGGGGCGGATTCCGATGGCGGATGGAGAGGTAGGGTGGTTGAGGAGTAGTTAGAAAGAAATGAGAAAAGGGGTGATTCAGTGTCTTAGAGCATTTTCATCTGGCTCCTCATTTTTATCCTCAAAATAGGGAGTAAAATCAGTTTTTCTTACTTTAGATAACCACTTTTTCTAAACACCTATATCCGGTTTCCTAAACTAAGGATATACTTTGACTTTTTTTATTTAAATATTAATATTTTAAGAATTTTTTTATTCTTTTTCCCATAAATAAAATTGAAAAAATCAAAAAGTTTGAGAGAAAAATTAATATTTTATTATAAAAAAGAAGAGTATGGAGTGAAATGGCTCCCTACTAGTAGGAAGTCATTTCATGTTCTCTATTTTTTTTTCAAAGTAAAGAGCCGGATAAGAGGCAATAAAATAGTACAAAATCTATTTTGGTTCTTTAAAGTAGGGAATCCCTAGAGTAGGAGACCAGATGAAAATGCTCTTAGTCTCTAGTGTAGTTAATGTTTTTAGCTTATGGGGAGAGAAAATGAAAGAAAGAAAAGAAAGAAGAGTGGAGGAAGTGAGGTGTGAGCTGGGGAGTTGGGGCGGATTCCGATGGCGGATGGAGAGGTAGGGTGGTTGAGGAGTAGTTAAAAAGAAATGAGAAAATGGGTGATCCAGTGTCTTAGAGCATTTTCATCTGATTCCCCATTTTTATCTTCAAAATAGGGAGTAAAATCAGTTTTTCTTACTTTAGATAGCCATTTTTTTTAAACACCTACATTCGGTTCCCTAAGCTAGGGATATACTTTGACTTTTTCATTTAAATATTAATATTTTAAGAATTTTTTTATTCTTTCTCCCATAAATAAAATTGAAAAAATCAAAAAGTTTGAGAAAAAAATTAATGTTTTATTATAAAAAAAAAGAGTAGGGAGTCATTTCATGTTCCCTATTTTTTTTTTTCAAAGTATAGAGTCAGATGAGAGCAATAAAATAGTAAAAAATCTATTTTGCTTCTTTAAAGTAGAGAAATCCCAACAGTAGGGGGCCAAATGAAAATGCTCTTAATTTCTAGTGTAGTTAGTGTTTTTAGTTTATGTGTTAAGTTTTGGTTGGAGGCTGTAAAAATTGTGTTTTACAAAAAGACTGCATATAAGGTTTTCTCTTAATTAAAATAAATAAATATTTAATGAGTTTGATATTTAGTAATTTGAAAAAATGGTTAGCTAAATCAACTAAAAAATCCATTGCGAATCCTCAAAGAATCCATGCTGAAAAGTGAAACCCAATAGTCACCCTTCAAACAGAACGAAGGTAAAGATTAAGAAAAATGATTTTGTTAGGTTTTATATGAATATAAGAAATTAAAAAAATGTTGAATCTAAGTAAATGGTCATGGTAGTTTATGGTAGTTTAAGATCCAAATGGATGATACGTTTGAAATGAGGAAAGCCTGGCCCAGAAAAAAGTCAGAAAGCCCGTTGTTTTCCGATGGCAGTTGTAGGCTCGTAGCCAATAAAGTACTGTGGGCCAACTCAAACAGCCGATCCACACCCTGATTCAGCCCATTGAGATCTTGATCTGCTAAGCAATGGCACTGGCAATTTGAGTTCCAAACGCACGGCTCGGACGCACTAGCTTTGAGAAATGGATCCGAGCTCCACAGGCCGCCGGAGCCGCACGACCCGGCCCAAGTCGGACATCTACTCCACCGTCGTCATCCACGGCGACGACGACGACTCCAGCTCCGAATCCAAGCTCGAACAGAACGAACAGAAAAAGCGAAGCAAAGCACAAATACGACAGCAAGAAGAAGACCTTTACGCCACAATGGTGTACAAGGATGACGACGACGACGACGAAGACGACTCCTCTCTCCCCCCACTCCTCAAACGCCTCCCCAAGGACTTCGGCGGCGGAGCTCCAATTGACGACGATGACGATAATGCCGATTTTCGCACAATGATTGTCAAGCCCGATCGCACTCGCCCCGGCAACCGCTCTTCTCCGTCTTCCTACTCCCCGTCGAAGTCCCGGAGCTCGCCGTTCTCGGAGTACAAGCCCGCGAGACCCGGGAATAGAATGAGCGGTGGTGATGATGACGATGAGGCTGATGGCGATGGCGATGGCGATGGCGAGGGATTTTCGAAGTTTGTGGTGAGGTCTACGGTGAGGGCGAGCGAGAGGGAGTTGGTGAGCGGGACCATGTTGAGGAGGACTGGTGGTGGTGGTGGTAAAGGGATGGGGGATTCGAATATGGGGCGCGCTGTGGCGAGTATGCAAGAGGTAGGGGACTTAGGGTTTGGGAATCAGAGGAAGGGGAGCGGGTCGTCGCAGGGCGGCGGCGAGGAGGGTCGGCATCTCATGATGACGAAGATGTCGTCGAGTTCGATTCCGGAGAGTGTTACCCGGGAAGATCCTACTACTAAGTACGAATTGCTCAATGAGCTTGGTAGGTGTTGTAAAGTTTTGAGTTTAAATTTTATATTCTAGTGTTCAGTTTTTGTTGGTTTTGGTACTTGCGGTATTTAATTCTGCTATTTTGATGCGTATTTTGTGAATAATTGGAGTTGATTGTGGGATTCTGTTGCATTTATTTGATTTAGGGGAGTTTTGTGTGGGTATGTTGTTGTGCTGAGTGAGGTTTCTTTTTGGGAATGGCAGGGAAAGGTTCATATGGGGCTGTTTACAAAGCTAGGGATATAAAAACTTCGGAGCTGGTTGCTATCAAAGTCATATCGTTATGTGAAGGGGTGTGTTTCCTTTTGCCTTTTCTCGCGTTTCTTTTTGCTCTTGGTTTGAATTTGAACTTTGAAGTGAATTATGATGTTTTCCATGTTTAGGAGGAGGGATATGAAGAAATTCGTGGTGAGATTGAGATGTTACAGCAATGTAGTCATCCAAATGTTGTGCGCTACCTTGGGAGCTACCAAGGAGAGGAGTATCTTTGGGTAAGAAACAAAGAGTTTGATTGATTTACTTGCGAAATAAATTGCATCTATTTTTTAAGTTTGGGATTAGTATTTTGAATATCTTGGCAGATAGTGATGGAATACTGTGGGGGTGGAAGTGTTGTTGACTTGATGAATGTTAGCGAGGAGCCTTTGGAGGAGTATCAAATAGCATATATCTGTAGGGAGGCATTGAAGGTATGGTTGACTCTGACTGGTTTGAAGTTGGAATAATTATTGAGAATAAGCAATTTAAAATATTATGCCTACAGAAAACTGTGCTAAGTTTTGTGCATGAGAACTTTAAGTCTGACTATCTTTTTGCCTGTGTTTATGTGAAGTAAATTCTTCATTGGCTTCTATGTGCTTTATACTTAATATGTAGTTTAAACCTTTTGTTTTATTTATTTATTTATTCATATTCTTGTTATATGTAGGGCCTTGCTTATTTGCACTCAATTTTCAAAGTCCATAGAGATATTAAGGGTGGAAATATTTTGTTAACTGAACAAGGAGATGTCAAGCTGGGTGAGTAAACTTCATATACTATTAGCAAACTCCATGTCTATTTACATGAAAGAAAGAGTCGTGACATTGTGATTTCATGAAACCTAAGTTTCATTCCTGTTTGATGTTGTTGACACTTTTGTTTTTATTATAAATGAAAACCTTCTTGGCATAGCCAAGTTATTGTAGTATGTTGCTCTAGGTCTTGTGCTTATCTCAGTCTAGCATATTAATATAACAATGGTGTCAATAATCTTTTCTAAGCTGGTTACTATCAAAGTTCATGTCCTTATGAGGGTTTCTGAATTTTATTCTATCTATGGTCTTTTCTGATCCCTTACTTTTGTTGAGTACTGTATTCATTTCAATCATGTCATCTGACCTAAATAAGATACACAGAAACATGAAAAAAGATTTATACATTTATGTGATTACCTATACCTATAAGTGATGCAAAGGGTGAGACATGAATTTTATTTTGATTTATTTAGGTCTTATTAGTTAATTGGGTTATTAGTATTTAGTTTATGTTTTATTTAATTTCCAAGAGTCAAGGTTTTTTTTTTGGTAATTCAATATATGGGTGTTGCCCTAGATTATTTTGGGTAGGTCAATAAATGGGCGTTGCCCTAGATTGATTTTGGTAATTCAATAAATGGGCTTTGCCCTAGATTAGGGTTAGGGTTTAGTCAATGAGTTTATTTAGTGTGATTTGTACTCCAATGGAGGCAGACTTGAATGGAATAAAAAATATGAATTGGTTCTCCTTCTCCCTCCCTGTCCCCTCTTCTTATTCTCTCCCTTTTAGCTTCTTATTTCTCTCTCTCCCCCCCTTACTTCTCCTACTCTCTTTGTCCTAATTTTATTGTGTATTTTTTTTTTTTTTTTTTTGTGATTATTAATTATCTTGCATCATAAAGATATTGTACATATTACTTGTCCAAATGAACCGCGTGCAATCTCGGAACCTTGTCACTGTGTCCTAAGTTTGAAATGTCAGACACTTAGACACATGCCTACACCCAACACTTATATCTGAGTCCATGTAACATCGTTTCAAATAGAACTATGTTTGGCTAGTGTTGAAAATGGCCTATGTCAGTACAAGAAAAGGTAAACATGTAGATGGATAAACATATAGAACGGAAACTAAGTATTCTTATTTGGATGAGCATGTGATGGTAAACATACAGATGAGTAAGAGAGAAGAAAAGGATTTGGAAACAATTGGATGGTGAACAATTATTCATTTATTTATTTTTAAATTTTCCTTTTTACTATTTCAATAAGACTGGAAACTAAGTATTCTTATGCAAATGCCTATAAAATGAGCTGTCTTGATCTATTTTGGTTTTAAATATTAGAACTTAAATTTAAATGTTGCTTTTTCTTTTACGAGCACACTGATTCATAATTTGGACAAATTTTGAAATATGAGCAGGTGATTTTGGGGTTGCAGCACAGCTCACAAGGACTATGTCTAAGCGCAACACGGTACAATGTTTGTTTGGCTTAAATGTAGATAGTGTTGATGACTCAACTATTTTCTTTTTCTTTTTCTTTTTCCCCCTGCTACATCACCTTTAAACTTTTGCTCTATGGGCCAGAAGTTGCTAGTAGTTTACTTGTGGATTCTTGGTGATGCTTAGGTGATTTGGCATCCCTAGATTAAGAGCCTCAGATAAATGTATAGGCAAGGTTCTATGATAAACATGAGCACTTGTTTATAGTCAGTTTTTGATACCATGCTATGTCTCCTGGAGATGTTAGAAAGCCAAAGTTCAAGAGAGCATATTTTATATGGTCAACTCTTTGAATTGCAAGTGCAGCTCACTAGAAAAGGGGAATATTAAAATATAAGAGAGCATATTTTCTTTTCTTTTTCTCCCCTGTTGCACTACCTTTAAACTTTTGTTCTATGGGCCAGGAGTTGCTATTAGTTTACTTGTGGATTTTTGGTGATGCTTACATGATTGGCATCCCTAGAATAAAAGACTCGGATAAATGTATTGGCAAGGTTTTATGATAAGCATGACCACTTATTTTTAATCAGTTTTTGACACCATTCTATATCTCCTGTACATGTTTGGAATCAAACAGTTTAAGAGAGCATATTATGTGAACTCTTTGAATTAGCACCTCATCTGCCGGAGCACCAATTAGGGGGGGGGAGGGGGGGCAGGGGGAACTAAACGAGCCTGCAATGTGAGGGATCGACTGGCACTCCCTCAAGAAGGGCTGAGCAATAGCCTGACTCTAGCCCTACCAAGGGCATAGTAGCAAGAAGTCGGCGAGCAAGGATTAATGGGCATGAGTCTTGTCTCCTTAGCATCGTGTCCATGGAGACTCGAACCCATATCCTCCCCTCACCTAATCACTTGGGAGTAAAGCCCCTTGCCTCTAAACCAACCCCTCTGGTGGCAGCAAATTCAAGTTTTAGTTATGTTTAAGATCACCTGTTGCTTCCATCTTTAATGAAATATCAAGGGAAAAATGCACTTTTGGTCCCTGTGGTTTGGGGTTGTGACAAATTGCTTTATGGGGTTTAGAAAGTGTGGCTAGGGTAAGCCAAAAAAACAAATTAGTCCTTACCGTCACATATTGGTGGCTTGTCAAGTCCAATGTATATTTTTGACAGTGACTAATCAAACCGGACATGTGTTGTTATATAATTGGTGCTAACATGTCAAGTTAACGGATTCCATTAACTTTTCTGACGGTATGAACTAATTTATTTTTTTTGGCTTACCATAGGGAGTGATTAATCACTTTTTAAACCTCAGAGAGCTATTTGTCAACCCCAAACCACAGAGACCAAAAGTGTATTTTTCCCAAATATTAATTATAGTATCCAACTCAAGTAAACAGTGACAAATGGAATAGGGTGACATCTACAACAACAGATGGATTTTGCATCAGCTTGCGCATGACTCAAATATGAAAACCACTTTCGATGTTATCACTGGTATCTATCAAAGTTGCCTTCCATGAAAAGTAAGTCAAATTTGTTAAGATGCCATTATTGCCAACCAACTTTTTAGGGACATCAGACTGCTCCAATTAACAAATGTCATATTGAAGTTTTGATTGTAGAGTCTTTCTATGTATCTTGACAAATTGGCCAATACAGGAGCTGTTTGATATTTCAAGTTCAGTCTCACAGGTTTTGACAGAACAATTGACTTTGAGAAATTCACTTACCTCTATCTAGAAAATATTGTCACGTCGTGACATTACCCTTAACAAGCTGAAGTATTGGCTTTTCGCTAAGCGTATATAATAAAATAAGTTAAAAGTATATTTACAAAGAAATTTCTTTCAGTCAGCAACATCAAGATTTTCAATCTTTGGCTGGTTAGGTCATATGATAGGATTCTTTTCTGTCACTTTCCCAAATTACGAAAATTCAATACTTCTCCACAAGGAGTACAGAACCAAAGAAGATGATATCTGAAACCTTTAGAGGTACCTCGATAAGACACTCCTTTTGAAGCCTCTCCAGTCTTGGGGGGTTTCTGGCTGAAAAAAGATATATATATATATGGTGACTGTTATCTTCCTAACAGAAGCTGACATTTAATTCAATGACAGTATTGGTGAATTGATAAAGAAATATTATCGGTGTAACCATCCCATCTTGGGTAAGTAACCCGATTTTTCAAAAGCCGCCTTTTATTAGATATATCTAATGATTTTGTGAATTTTGTTCCATTGAAAGACTTAATGATTTGCATCTATCTCAACGTTTATTATACTGTTGGTATTCTTATTCTTTTTTTCTTCTTAATGTTTTTCAACTGTTGCAAAGTGATGGGTTCCTTGGTGGTTATTGCCACTATTTTAATCTCAGCACTGTGACTTTGGTGATAATTTATTTGTGCTTAATACTTCGAAATTCTTTTTGACTATCTTTTATCTTTTTCTCAGTTCATTGGCACTCCACATTGGATGGCTCCAGAAGTTATTCAAGAAAGTCGCTACGATGGAAAGGTTCATATGCTTGGCCTCAGTGGATTTAATTTTCTTTTGAGCCTCTCTACTAATATTTGCCTACTATCCTGCCTTCTCTCTCATTGGATTACTTAAATTTTTAACAAAATGTTGAAACACCTGCAAAGATAGTGAAAATTTATTAAAGCTCCTTGGGTCCCACAGAGAAATCATGCTAGAAACAAAAGCAGAATTTGCATTGTTAGCTGCCACATAATATAAAGTTGATGTGTATTATTGAAAGCAGGAAGGCAATTGCTTTTTGAGGAAAGAGTTCTGTTATTTATTTTTTATCAAGCAACACATACCTATTGTTGCATGTAAATTTTTGGAGCCATTACAAGCGTTTTTCCCGTGATTCAATATTTTGCCCAAGTGGTGAGTGAAAAAAAAAACTGTACTTATTATAAAAGTAGCGCGTGGATAACACTAAAAAAAAAAAAAATTACATATATTAAACTCATGTACAAGCAAAAGCAAGTGGAAAAAAAAATAGTAAATCCTAATTTGCATGAGAGCTTGTAAAAACATTAAAAAATATTTAATATCAGAATTTGTTCAATTAATTTCATCTCGTGTATGTGCATGGAAAGTCATTAGCTCCGTTTGTTAAAAGTTTTGTTTTCTGACCTTTTTTTTTTTATTTTTTTTTCTCTTCTCAAAACAAAATCATTAACAAACAAACCAAATACAAAACGCTCCTAAAAACATTAAAACAGTTTTCACCTTTATGTCACATTGGAACACCTTTTCAAACCAGAAAAAGAAAACACCATTCAAAACACATTAACAAATAGAGCCATTGATTGTTAGAAGACGCCACTACATAAAAAGATGTTATTGCATAGTCATGGTGCTAAACGTTGAAAGAATCTAAAAGTTGGGATGAGAATGATAGAAATTTAGAGTGATGTCCTTTACTTAAAAATAAAATAAAATGAACAAGAGAAAAGAAAAATGGAAGCTAGGGAAAGTTCCTTTGATTGAATACTACACCTTGAATACTACAAATGTTCAAATTCAGGAGTTTGGTAATATTTTTGGTTTAATTGCTCGCAACTTTTACTGTTTGTGATGTATAATTGCTCTAATCCACCTTGTGGTCACTTTAACTTCATGGTACAATTTTATCTTCCTTGATCCAGGTGGATGTATGGGCTCTTGGTGTGTCTGCAATTGAAATGGCTGAGGTAGACCTTCTAAATGCATATGTTATTCTATGATTGCATGGAAAAATATGAAAGCTCAACCATCTTTCAAAGTTTTACTTATAAGCAGTTGGCATGTGGATTTTATTTAATTTTATTTTTTTTGGGGGGGGAGGGGAGGGGAAGTGTAATGACCCAGAGAAAAACACTAGTCACATTTGCGCTATCCCTAAAAAGACTAGTCAATTTAGAGTTTCCTTAGAATTCCTTATAGCAATTAAGCAATTTGGGATTTGCACTTATGACTATCTTTATAAATCACACACTCTATGTGGGCTATTCCCTATCTTTCTAATATAGGACCATGATGTTACAAACTCCCCCTCATAAATTCCTGACGCTCTCGTCAGGGCCACGTCAAGTAGTGCTCTAATACCACATGGTTTGACGTTACTAGATGGCTATGATACCATTTGTAACCATTTAGGAAAAAGTGTTAGCCCTATATGCATTATCACCCCAAAAAGACTATTAAATTTGGGGCTTCCTTAGAATTTCTTATAAAGCCAGTTTTACCTAGTAACTAGACAATGTGGGAATTAGCTCTCATGACTATCTTTATAAATCACGAACTCTATGTGAGCTACTCCTTATCTTCTCAATATGGGATTGAAGTGTTATAAACTATCCTTCTTAAACTCTTGACGTTCTCGTCAGGGTTATATCATACAGTGTTCCAATACAACATGGCCTAGCATTATTAGGTGGCTGTAATGTAACGACTCAGTAAAAAGCGCTAGTCATATCTGCGTTATCATTTCAAAAAGACTACTTAATTTGAAGCTTCCCTCGAAATCACTTATAAATGTCAGTTTCACATAGTAAGTAAGTAATGTGACATTTAACACCTATAAGTACCTTTATAAAACTACCCACTTTATGGGGGGAGGGAGGAGAGTTGGGAAAGTTGTCTTGCTCTTGTTTTAGAGGGGGTTCATTTCCCACTTGGTTGGGAGTTCTGATAAGCCTTAGGAAGAAATTTATGAATCTTGGGTTGATTAGTGGATTTGCATCACCATTCAATTTCTAGTATATATTAAACAAAGAATTGTGGTATTAGCTCATGTGAGAAATTTTTTGTGTTGAATAACATTTTTTTTTATTCTTCTGTACATGATATTCACTTAAGTCATTTTTCTTGTTATCTCGTAATCCTCTATCTCTTTCCATCTATTTTTCAGGGACTTCCTCCAAGATCGGCAGTACATCCAATGAGGGTTAGTGCATGATTTGTTTTGCATTTTATTATAATTTGTTATTATGTTGTAATTTATATTTGCATTTGTCACACTATACTCCATGTTTGTATACTTGTCTCTGTGGAACATGTTTTTTACATAGTGATGTACTGCTACTTTTATGATGCATTCAGTGCTTTTAATGTAAGGTACAGTTAAGATAGCGTAGGACATCTTGAGAAATAAATGCAATATTGAGAGGGTCTACCGAAAATTATTTGTAGCTAAGTTGCTAATCTTCTGTGGTGTCTGGAAGGGCATCCTAGAATCTGGTGCATACCATGTTTGGAAGGGTAGGGGTCCAAGGCCTTCTGGTTTGTCTACAATTTTGTCAGACGTGTAAATAATTGTTCCTTTGACACTAGTAGGAAAAAGACTTAAAACTTTAGAAACTATCTAATAAAGTTATAAACTCAAAGAGAGACCGGAAAGACTCGTAAGGATTCATTTAATGTTGTAGCAATCATGTACTAGGGTTGTGCCCCTATGTGCTTTGAATGCATATACATTACTTATATATTAAAAAAAAAACATATATACTAAAAGAAAGTTCTGTGCAGGACTTGGCAGATACTTCCAGTTCTGTCACTGTGCAGAACTCTTATAACTCTCAAACCAAAGACCACAATTTAAAACTGATTTAATGCTAGACAACATGTGACTTAATGTTCAAAATCTGGTAAGACTTGTCTCTATCAGATGTCATATGTGGTCCCTACATATTTGAAACATGTGATCAATTTTTGAGCTTTATTTTGTACTCATTCTAGGCCACTTTCTTGAAGAGCATCTAAAGCAATTTTGAAGAATTAGATGTAGTGTTGGAATGGAATCCATGTGTATGATGTCCAGTGGGTAAACGAAGGTTCATGGTGTTATATGCTTTGTCAGTTTGTAGTGCAGTGATGGAGTCAATTCCTGCATTGCTATGCATTCTAGGTTACTGGAAACAGATTCTATATGTTTTCTCCCCTTTATAGCTCCTTTAATCACTTACTGTCGGTACTATGGTCTTCACAGTTTAGGAATAATCTTGTATTCTAACTTGCTTGTTGATGCATGTTTAATATTAAGCATGATTCAGTGTTAAAAAAGTGATGAGGAAATATTTGACTTATTTATTTCTTTTTGATAGGTTTTATTCATGATATCTATTGAGCCAGCTCCGATGCTTGAAGATAAAGAAAAATGGTTTGTTATTAAGTCCATTACATGCACATATTCTAATAACAATTTGTGAGTGGTAACTTGGAAGTAGCAGTTGTTTCAGCCACCTGGTATCACGATGTTTTGATTAAATTCAAAGAGTAGGCTAGAGCAACCATTATCCATTGTGCTAGAGCGTAAAGTGCTCTTTTGTCTATCTTTCCTTTAAACTTGTTAGGCACTCATCAGCCGTACAATCCTTTTATGATCATCTTTTGATCTCTCCTTCCCATCAAATGTCTCCATATGCTCATCTGTATTTACATTATACCCTCAAATCTACTTTCATGAAGGTATGGTTTCATTTTTATATGGTCTACCTTTCTATTCAACCTTTCAGTTCATAAAGTACCTACTCCCACAGCCCCAAAATTAGTTCCTTGCTTTCCCTTTTAGACTGTACCAAAATAAGTTTCAGTTTTCAAAAAGTTGAGTGCTCGTATATTAATCTTGCTACTAAAAGGAAAATTCACTAAAGGTGAAGCCTACGTTTGGGCATTTTACAAGACATTGTACTTATTCTGCTTCATTAAACATTGTGCCATTTCAAACTAAGATATTAAAATTTACATGGTTGCTAGAACATTAAAGGGTCATAGCACTGCTTTGTCCTGAGCCTGCCAAATGGAAAATGGACCAGTGGTGAATTCCAAAATTACTGGGACAAGTGTACAGCTGTTAGTTCCTTGTGGTGTAACTAATCTTTAACTCTTGAGAGAATATATATTCAACCACTGCTCTTACTAGTTTAGCTTGGCTAAGCTGGGTGGTTTGTTTCTATGGGTGGCTTAAATGGTGTGTTTGTTCCAGGAATGTTAGAAGGCCAGGATACACAGACTCACAAACAGAGAGAGAGAGAGAGAAGAGTGGTTGTCCTCTCTACTGCAATGTAGAGAAGAGTTTTATGAGGCATCACTGGGATCCTTTTCTGGACATATCCTGAAAGCTTATAGTTGAAACTGTCCAAAATTTTGAGAACAGATTTCGTGCTTTTGAACTTCATCTATTGTGGGTCTAGGTGACTGTCATGAGTAGTATATAATTATATATATATAATTATATATATAATATATATATATTATTATATCTTTTCTTTTTTTGGAAAAAAGTCTTTTCATATTTCACTAATTGGGTCTGTAACCAAGAGTTATAAAGGCCTGCATGAGATTATAACCCAATCCCAACCTGAATTAATTCAGTATATGTTCTTAAGTCATTCTTGTGGAGGTAGCTGTTAAACAAAAACCAAGTTATAAGCCTATAATAACCCTCGAGGTGTGTGGTGTGATATAATTGGCAAGCTTAACTAACATGGAAAACTTGAGCAATACAAGCTTACTGTGGTTTTAAGTTCTGCTTGAACCCTTGTGAGCGGAAGTTTCTGAATTCATGGTGGTTCTTTCAACTTTTGTTGTTGTATTTATGCCAACTCTTTCTGCGCTCTTGTTATGACATTTCTCACTTAAACCATGATAAATATCTATCTATGGTATTCAAACACAAGTTATCTCTTTTGGCAGGTCTCTTGTTGTTCCATGATTTTGTTGCAAAGAGCCTAACAAAAGAACCTCGTCAACGCCCTACTGCATCTGAGATGTTGAAAGTACATTAATTAGCATCTCTATTTGCATAGTAATACACATTTATAAATTTTTTGGTGCAATAAATTTATATGCTACACGTCTTGGCTCTTTTAGGCCTTATTTGAAATATGCTAAAGTCCAGTATTTGCTCAGCTGCTAAGTAATCTAGATATCGTTTTAATTATTTTCTGTTTTTCATGCAATGTGTCTTGCTCCATTTTGATAATACAATTTTTTTTGAGTAATAATTTATTGAAGATGAATAAAGCTCGTGTACATGAAAAGTATACAAGAGAAGCGACCACTCTAATGGGGTTAATCTAAAAAGTTGACAAAATTTATAAGATTAGAGGAGTAGAATTAGGAACAAAAGTAATTGCCCAATCTAAAAAGGAGAGCTCAAGAAAGAGGCTTTTAATTGCAGCACATTAGACTCGCAGTCCTCGAAAATGTCTATTTCTTTCTCCCAAATTACTTCACATAAGTAAAAGAAGGGATGACTTTCCAAATGGCCTCTTTGGATTGTGCCGTCCTTGCTTCTTCCAACATTGAAGTATCTTTGGTATATTGCTCGGCATGACTCACGACGTCACAAAGAATGAGAACCAAATGTCATAACTCGCTAGTAAATTCACAATTTATGATAAGGGTGTTTATGGTCTTCTCGCTCTTCTTGCAAGACAACACCGGTTGACAAGTGTAAGCCCCCGCCTCTAAGGTTTCAATCGTAAGGATTTTATCTTAAGCTGCCATCCAAGTGAGGAAAAAGCAATACAAGATGGAGGCTCACTTCCAAATGTTCTTCCAAGGAAAAAGGGAAGACTTTTATGGCTTGGATGTTAATGGGAGATATATTTCTTCGGCCGAATGGAAGTGTTTACAAATTTCAGTGAGAGCTGGTTATTGTAGGCTATATGGTGTGATCTATTTTACGACTAGAAGTAAAATTGACCCAGCATTTCAAGCATTAATTTATAGGCTAATGTTCCATAGAGTTTAGGATCTATGTTTCTTTTTGCTTTTAAGCATTGATGATTAAGAAATTGTCAGAAATTTTCTAAGGGCCTTATACACAATGTTTTTTAATTTTTAATGTTTGATATAATTTCAGAAAGGAGAAAAAGCTATGCAGGTTTGAGTCTTAATATAGGCCTCAACACCACCTAATGTTTTGAGCACTTTCTTTTTCTTAGAAAAAAAAAAAATTGATTGCTCTTTGTTAACCTTGATGCACATGTCATTAAACACGCTTTCATTCTGACTTGAGCTATCTCTTCTGTGTTTAAAAACATAGCACAAATTCATTGAGAAATGCAAATATGGAGCTTCTGCAATGTCACAAAGATTGAAAAGTCAAGGCAAATTAGGGCTCCCATGGCTCTGCAAGCACAAAGTCTTCCAACGTTACCAGGAGATGATGTATGTTGAAATTTAATCATGTTTGCAGTCTCCCCCTCAATCCTTCCATCCTTCTCTTCCTCATTTCCTTCTTTGCCACCCACCACCCCCCCCACCCCCCACCCCAACTGGGTGTCTCTTGTCAGTATAAATATTTTATCTTGTTTTGACTGTTGATAATTTGAAACAGCTACTGGGTAGATCCAAAACTTAATCAGGAATATGGGAGATACTGTTCCATCAAGGCCTTATAATATTGGGCTTCAAGTTGCAAATGAAGTGCCTGCAAGTAGCACTTTGAGGAAGCAGACATATTGGATGGTGTAAAACTGGGGTGGAGAAGGTATGCATGTCTTCCATATTATGTTTTTTTTTTATGAATAAGAGAAAAATTTATTAAAGGCGCACCCTGGTACACAGGAGTATACAAGGGACCCCTTAAGAAAGAGGAAGAGAAATGTACAAGAAAATCATTAAAGCTTAAAAACAATAGGAGCTAAGTAAGCAAAAGTCAAAAATACAGAGAATGGAAAAAGAAGGACTTAAGCTCCTCAAATGATCTCTCTTTGTCTTCGAAGGTGCGATCATTTCGCTATTTCCATAAGCACCACAAGAGACAAGAGGGCACCATCTTCCACACAACTGCACTCCGGGAGCGACCTCCAGTCCACTAACAGGCAAACAAATCAATCACTCTAAGAGGCATAACCCAAGATAGACCAAATCGGCTAAAGATGGTGTTCCAAAGGGCATTGGCAACCTCACAATGAAGAAGAAGATGATCCACAGATTCTTCATGTCTTTTGCACATACAACATCTGTTAATCACGATGACATGCCTTCTTTCTAAGATTGTCCAAAGTGAGGATCTTCCCTAGAGCTGCCGCCCAAGCAAAAAAGGCCACTTTCAAAGGGGCCTTGGTTCTCCAAATGCTCTTCCAAGGAAAAGGAGGAACATTATTACACACAAGGGTCCTGTAATAGGATCTAACGTCGAATTTTCTTTTGCGAGGAGGGGATCCACCAAGCTTATCTACTCCAACCCTTCTCCCTCGAATGGAATATAACAGGGGAGAAAAAGGAGGCCATAGTATCCAACTCCCAATCATGAGCTGCTCGAATTAAACTGACATCCCATTGAAGGGAGCCACTAGAACAGTCCATATGATCAGCCACTAAAGCATTCTTCTCACGAGCTATGACAAATAAGGCCGGAAAAGCTACTTTAAGGGGCGACTCTCCACACCACGTATCATCCCAAATCTGATCTTGGATCCATCTCCCAGCTCACATCTGGTGTATCTACAGAACAAGCTCCAACCCTTCCTTATATTCTTCCATAATCCCACACCGTGCGGCCCAGAGGGGCAAGAGAACACCACCCACCCTCCACACTACCAAATTTAGCATCCACAACAGTTCTCCACCAAGCCCCTCTCTCATGCTCATAACGCCATAACCATTTTCCTAACAGGGTCCTGTTGAAAGTCCTCAAGCTCCGGATCCCCAATCCTCCCTCAGAAATAGGCGAACAAACCTTGGACCACTTGACCAAGTGAAATTTAAAATCATCACCCAATCCTCCCATAAAAAGTCCCGATAGAGCTTCTCAATACGGTTTGCCACACTAGCAGGGATACTGAAAAGAGACAGCAAATACGTCGGTAAATTGGAAAGAGTGCTCTTTATGAGGGTAATCCTACACCCCTTGGATAAATACATCCGTTTCCAGCTAGCCAACCGACGATCAATCTTCTCAATGACCCCGTTCCAGATAGGCTTGGCCTTAAAACTCGCACCAAGCGGAAGACCAAGGTATTTCAAAGGCAAGGAGGAGACCCTGCAACCCAAGATGTCAGCCAACCCTTCCATATTATGTGATTGGTTGGACTTGAATTCTTGCTGGAGAAGATCTTCTAGCCTGTGGTTATGTTAAGGTTCAAGCAGTATAGACTAAGTTCTGTCACAATATCTTCAGAAAAATAAGTGGCTCATTGAATTTTATTCAATTGAGTACTCATGGTAATGAACTTCACCATCAACTTGAACCTGACCATTTACAAGTAAATTGAATATCTTCAGGCTGATTGAATTTTATGCAGTTGAATATTCATGGTAATGAACATTACCATCAACTTGAACCCGACCATTTATTTTAGTGTAACCTACTTTATAAATTAAAGTTGAACAATCTATTAATTTGTGCTTGTGAGCATGTGTGAAGGTTATTTCCTTTCTCCACAGAGTCACTAATCTTTAAAGAAAATCCTCAAATGAACTAATACTGACTTTTGTGATTGGAACATTCCGAAATCGAGTTTTTGATAGTAGGGGAAAATCCCAATTGATGTTTTGATTGCATCCTTTAACTGACTTTTCTGATCGCATGCTTTAATTTGGTGATCGGTTGTTAATAATTGCTAGTCTGCTGATGTTGTCTTTTCCTCTCTTGATGAGGACATAATCCATAAAATGGTAAAATTCCCCCACCCCCCCCCCCCCCCCCACAAAGAAAGAGAAAAAAAGAAAAAAAGAAAAATAAAAAGAAAGAATGTTAATCGCTTCATGGATTGTACTTGGAAACGTGTTTCAGAATTCATGACTGACGACTTATTGGTATCTTTAACCTCTTTGGATGTCTTTTCCTCTGATGAGTACATAATCCATTAAAAATTGTCAAAATTCCCCCCCCCCCCCCAGAAAAAGAAAAAGAAAAAGAAAAGAATGTTAATGCTTCATGTATTGTACTTGGAAACCTGTTTCATAATTCACGACTGACTACTTATTGGAATCTTTAATCTTTGGATGCGCATTGTAGTCTGTCAACCTATAAAACCTGATGTAAACTTGTCTAGCAGCCCATCATAACGTATGTCTTACATACTTTATTTCCATGGAATCTGGTTTCTTTTTGTTTTGTCTTTTGATCATTGTAGTACCAATTTACATTTTTGGATTACTTGAACATCTTTTTTTAACTGTTATGCAGAGTTAATACAATTTATAGATTGACGATAAGTCTTCCTTCTTTTTATTTGAGTAAGGAAATCCTCAAGCATTGCTATTTTTCTTGTGGGTATTAAGAGCCAGGAGGTTATAACATCCCGTTAAATGATACTGCTTGTACCTAGGCACTATGTTTTCTGATGCACATGAATTTTATATATGACAGGTAACTTTGACACTGTGATAGTTCATGGAGGAGATGAGATAGAAAAGACAGTCACTCAACCACAAGTTTCTGATGCTAAGGAACCCTCCCCTGCTCTTGAACATGTTGAAAGCCTTTCTGTTCCTGCTGCAGGAGGCAAATAAACTGAGTCCTGGTACTTCCCACCTCCCCCCCTCCCCCCCTTTTTGTCTCCCTTTATCTAAATTGATTTTCAGTCTGTTACAGAAGTATTATTTTCTGATTATTTTCTGGTATATAGATATGCAGAGATTATTTCTGCAATTCTCATCAAAGTTGATTTCAATTCTCTAAAATCAGAAATGGTTGTTTTCCAATATATGGTTGTAGACAGTGATTTTACAAATGTCCAAAAAGGACGTTATTTTGAAGTTTATTGGGTTAAGCAAATGCTCGTGATACATCTCTCTGCTTAACTGTCACCCTTTCATGTCAAGTCTTTACTTATCTAGCACTTAAAGTATGATATTGTTGCCAATTTAAAAAGTCTGTTTTTGAAACTTCTCACTAAAATTATGGGGATCATTTATCAGGGTGGAGAATATAAGAGGCGTTGGAGCAAACAACAATTTAGTTGGAGAATCAAATTCTGTTACACTGACCATACAAGCATCTCCTAACTCTGTATCTAGCTGCACCGAGCAGAACCTTAAGACTAAAGGTATTTCTCAGGCAGAGCTGGGAGGTGGCAGTGGCATAAACCGTAGCACATTGAAGAATGATACTGTTGGCCGGAAAGCTTTTGCATTGCAAGACAAGGTAATAGTTCAGAATTTTATATGTTAAGACTGCTTTAGAAGTACACAATTGAAAGTCATTCAACTTTATTGTATGATATGAATCTAATGAGATTATAAATCTTGGATCTGTTTGTGAAGATTCAGTTATTGTGAACAGTTTTTATTTTTAAGCAAAGTAGGCAAAAGGGAAAGGGATCAAGATGGGTCTTTCCCACTCAGTTATTGTGAACAGTTAATTTGGATTAGTTGCTGATAGAAATCTGGACCATGGATAGCGAAGAATTTATTGTCTTGAGACTTTGGATTGCTTACCATTCTTCCTTTCATGTTTTCATATCATTTACTTAGCAAATAACTTACTTCTCATGCTGTTGGACTCTGCTTGCCTGTTTGACTAGGCTCGTTTTAACTCCTTTTAGAGCCTTTGGAAATGCTTATTGCTGTGGCTGCAAACTGGGCTTGCTAACCTACGATTCAATGTCATTGCAGCTTTGGTCCATATATGCAGCTGGCAATACAGTGCCAATTCCATTCTTGAGGGCAACCGATATATCCCCTATTGCTCTTTTGTCAGACAACGTGCTTGGAGGCATGCAGCGGGGTAATAGTGGAACTGTATGCGTGGATGCATTGCAGGAGCTCTTTACTGGTGGTGACGGACAGTCTAAAAAGGGTCGGAGAGGACAAAATGAGGTTACCTCTCTCTCTCTCTCTCTGTGCCGTTTTGATATAAGTTTCTTATCCACTTGATGTGCTGCAGATGCCCCTTCCTCCAAGTGTTTACCAAAGGCTGACTTCAAGTTCTACACTAATGAATTTGGCACAGGCTTTAGCATATCACAAAATGTATGACTTCTCTTCTCCGACTATATTTTCTTGCCGATGACTTGCAGAATCTTCTTTTTTCTAGTGACTTCCGGCAGAACAATCATACAGTCAATTTCTATTTGTGCCATCATAAGATTTTGAATACATATGGCCATTAGTTCTTTGCCTTTGCATGTGGAACCTGTAGCTCAGAGGATTAGAGCATGTGTCCACATGTTTCCATGCCACTTTTTTTTTTTTTTCTCTGGAATTAAAGCAGACTAGTTAGTTAAATGGCTGCTTGTCTTGTTGGGCTACTATTGCTTAATTTTTTATGCGGCCATTCATTTGCAGGTGTTATGAAGATATGCCACTTCAGGAAATGCAAGCAACACAGGAACAGCAGACCATTCAAAATCTTTGTGATACACTTAGAACTATTTTGCGTTTGTAGATAGGCAAATACTGCTGCCACTTCAGTAATTTCTGATCTGAATTTAGTTTTGAAAAGTCCAAAACTGGGTGGCACAAGTTGTAACTAACTTATAGCGCCGCAGCTTTCTGTACATTGCTCCCATCCAGCCTTCTTCTAGGCTAATAGTTTCCGTGTCCAGATTGTAATTCGCACACTTGGGCCCAGTTTGTTTTGGCGTAAAAGGATTTTCGTTAGAAAATTGTTTCAGGAAAATTGATTTTCAGGAAAATAATTTTCGCTGAAAACATTTTTGGGTGTTTGGTATGCATTGAAAATCGCAAATTTTTTTTTTTAAAAAAATATTTTCAACTAATCATATTGACCAAAAAAAAATTATTTTTTATGCACAATTTAAAAAAATTAATATAAATTGTCTTGGGCGGGTCCTGGCGATGTTCAGGAGATATAATAGGCGAGTCCTGACTGTATTCGAGCGGTCCCAGCCAGGTCTTGGACAAGTCCCAGTGATGTCTTGGTTGGGTTCCGGTGACGTCCCAGGTGAGTCTCGATGATGTCCTGGGCAGGTCCAAAAAATGTCTCAGGTGGGTCTCGCAATGTCCCGAGTGGATCCTGACGATGTCCTAGGTGAATCCAAAATATTTCGGGCAGGTCCCGGCGATGTCCCGACCAGGTCTTGGTGACATCCCAACGTTGTCTCGAGCGAGTACCCGGGTAGGTCCCAAAAATGTTCCGGGTAGGTCCTAAAAATGTCCCTGGTGGGTCCCAAAAATGTCTCGAGTAGGTCCTGATGATGTCTTGACCGAGTCCCGAAAATGTCTCGGGTGGGTCTCGGCGATGTCTCGGGTGAGTCCTGACGATGTCCAAACCGGGTTCCGAAAATGTCATGGCGATGTCCCGACCAGGTCTCGGTGACGTCCCAACGTTGTCCTGAGCGAGTCCCAGAAATGTTCTGGGTGGGTCCCGAAAATGGCCCGTGCCGGTCCTGAAAATGTCTCGGATGGGTCCCAAAAATGCCCTGGCGCATGTCTTGAAAATATTCCGACGATGTCCCGGGTGGGGCCCAAAAATGCCCCGGGCGGGTCCTGAATATGTTCCAACAATGTCCCGGGTGGGTCTCGACGATATCCCGATCGGGTCTCAAAAATGTCTCGGGCGGGTTCCGATGATGTTCCAAAAATGTCCAAGTGGGTTTCAAAAATGTCTCGAGTCTCAAAAATGTCCCGAGCAGGTCCCGAAAATGTTCTTAGTAAATCTCGACGATGACCCGGGGGGGTCCCGGCGATGCCCCGAGTGGATTTCGGCGACATACTGAGCAGGTCCCGAAAATGTCTCGGGTGGGTCTAAAAAATGTTCCGAGTGGGTCCCGAAAATGTTTCAGGTGGGTCTCGACATTGTCGCGATGTCCTGAGTGGGTCCCGATGACATCCTTAGCAGGTCCCGAAAATGTCCTGGACAGGTCTCGGAGATGTCCCGACCGAGTTTCGAAAATGTCTCGGGCGGGTTCTGGTGATGTCTCAAGAAGGTCCTAGCGATGTCCCGACGATGTCCCGGGTGAGTTCCGATCGGGTCCTGACAATTTTTTGGGTGGGTCTTGGCAATGTCTCGGGCCAGTTCGACTGGGTTCCGGCGGAGTCTGGTGATATTTTGGTTGTGGTCCACCAATTTGAGAATGTGACGCTCAAACTCGGAAATTGGTTTACGATTTTAAAAATGAGAAACTATTTTATGGAAATTAAAGAATTTTCGGTCAAATTGAAAATAATTTTCGTTGACTATTATTTGTAGCCCCACCAAACACCCAAAAACATGTAAAATGATTTCTGAAAATCATTTTACGACGAAACAAAAAAAAATCCTCAACTATGTTTTTTTTGCATCTGTTTATGGAGGGAGGACTATTATTTATATTTTTTTTCTTGAAAAAGAGCAAAGCTACTATGGGGTGCCCTGAGAATGTAAAATTATGGGGTGTTTGTTAAAGGTTTAGTAGTTTTTTTTTTTTTTGAATAATAAAAAGAAGTGATTGATGTGATATAAAGTAGAAAAAATATTGTGAATTTTTTGTTTGAATAGTAATAAAAAGTGAGTGATATAATATAGAAAGTAAAAAAATTTGTTAAAAAATAATTTATAGAATATTAAAATTACATTGATTTTGGGGGGAAAAGAAAAAAAGGGAAGAATAGTTAACAATCACATCATTGTAACTTGTTTTTCCCCTCCCACTTTTTATGAAATAATAACTAGTGCTGGTTCTAACGAAATTTGTCATTATATCCTATTCTTTCTTATGAATGCATACTCTTTTTTTTTTTCCGTCTACAATTGATATCCATATCTATATAGTAAAATAAACATAATAGTTTTCTCCAAATGTTCTTAAATGGTTATAAGTGAAAAAGAAAGTTAATTATAGTTTTTTAAAAAAAGATTCATATTTAATGATAGTATGGATGATTAATTATATAAATGTTTTTTTTTTTTAAATTCTCGTATACCTTGATAATACAAGTCTTTACTTATATATAATTGAAAACTCTTTTTTATTTGCCAAAAAAAAAAAAAAACTCTATACATTGTTTTCATGCTAAATTGATCTCGGCCCACGCTCGTGACAAGGGGAATCGGTCGAATTTTGGGGAATGGTACGTAGGGTAGCACAACCTACGTTAAGAGAAAGGGGCAGCGGCGATACTACTACCTGAACCCAAGAGACAAGAGGGGCCGAGAAGTGAGAACAATGAAAGGCAGGACCATTCAGGCTGTACTAAGCAGAACTGGCAGGTCGCTTTCCTCTTCCTCTTCCTCCCAATCTTTGTCTTATGTGAAGACAAGGCTTTCTTTCTTAGCATCCCTCCCTACCCAGAGACAGCCCCTCCAAAACCCTTTTCTTTCTCGTTTGATTGGCTTCCCTAGTAAATCCAACTCCTCCGTAGTTTCTTCTTCTTTTACTCTTCGGTTTTTGAGTACCAGCAGCTCCTCCTCCTCCTCCGAAGAGCAAGATATTGATGTCGAGGCTAACGAACAAGAAGGCCCATTTCAATGTAAGCATGTATTTCCCTGTTTCTCTTATCTCCATTGAACTTAGATGCCAATAAAAAATCATTTATTTCGTTTTCAATTTGTGATTTGGAATGATTAAACCGTACTACGTTTTCTTCGTGTGCATTATGTTTTTTTTTTTCCTTTACTCGCTGTTTTGGTTTCCAAGATAATTGACGAAAACAAAGGGAAATGAGAGTTTGAATATTGTTGTTGCTGCCTCCTTGATTTCCAGAACTCTAAGCAAGCCTAGTAGTTAGATAGGTTCAGCTGACCGCGCTTTTTTAGTTTCTGGGTTCAGAAATTCTGGAATTCATAATTTTTTTTCTTTCTTTTTGGTTTCTTTCCCTTCATACTAGACAGTGCACTGGCGTTCGTATGTAATTCATTGAGAATAAAAATGCTGCTTTGGGTCTGTTTTTGGTGGGTTTGTGCAAGGGAAAATGAGTGTAATGTGTTTGATGAAATGTTTATCTCGTGATATTCACTGAGAGCTTTACTTTCATTTATATTAGTTGCTGCAATATCTGTTACAACCGTGTACAACTGTTTTACAAATTCAAAATATCAATTACAACAGAATGATCTAGTGATAGAATGCAAGCTACACTTCAAATGTTGATTTTGAGATTGTTCTATCCTTATCATGAGAAGTCTTATCTCTTGAGGTTTGTTGTGCAACGACATTGTTTGAGTTTTGAATATCAGTAGCATCTGATCCAACATCATCTGATCCGATAGTTTGAGGGCTTGGAACTGACTCAGTAACCTTGTTTTATGTTTCTGATTGGCATGTTGTCCCAGTGTTTGATCAAAGTCCAATCCCAATTGCCCTGGTTTCAGATTCTGTGACTCCGGATAATTACTTTATTAGCTTAATTGAAGGGTTTGAAATTCGACCAATTTTGTTAGGTTCCATGGATATATTTCTCGATATTATCACTGTTCTTTAATGTTTTACACATTAGTGCCGCATAGAGTGGGCATTCAATGGTTGTATTTTCTCTTTGTGAATTTCAATGTTGAAATCAAATTTGTAATCCTCACTTTTGATGGATACTTACATTTTATGAGCAAAATTAGCTATTTAAACTTCTTACAGTACGTTTAATAAGTGGAATAGACTCCTGGAATAGAATAGCTATTGTAATTGCTAACCAACTACCCTTATATATAACATATATTATATATATTAGATATATATAAAAAATAAAATTTGTATTATATATTATATATTTTGTGTGTCTCTCTAATGCAAAGAATATTTTTTATTTTTTTAATTTTTATTTTTATTTTTACTGGGTAAGTTTCATAGAAAATACTTGAAGCCTTCTATTTATTTAAAAAAATGCTCAAAACCATCTAAAATAAGCCCTAAAAAGAGGCTTAAAACACAAATAAGCTCATACCTAAAAAGCAGTTATGCAGTGCGGTTATGCGTTTAAATAACTGCTAACCATTTAAAGCGAAACGGTTTTTTTTTTGATAACTAATAAGCCAATTTCATTAAAAGCGTAAGGCACCTCTAAGGAGAAACGGTTATGATTACAAAAATATGATAACCGCTTAAAGCAGTTGCAGTTAGAGGTAATAAACGTTTAACCACAACCGCTTGTACACTCTTAAGCTATTCTATTGTTTGGTTGGCCTTTTATTTTAGCCACCGATTCCTTCGGCAAAATAGAAGTGCTTTTGTAGGGCAGTTGTAATGGAGTTCTTTCTTCTTTAATAATGGGCTTTCTAATCAGTCCTTTCATCAGCAGCATCCAACGTATCCTGAATTCGGAAGCAAAGCATCCCATTCTCATCAGTCCATGGGTTTCACTTTTGGCTTTTCTTTGTTTTGTTTTCTCTTGACAGGGAGAGACACAAAGAGATTCGATGGATTTAAAAGAGAAGATGACTTCATATTTTGTGTTGTAAATTAAAATTATATTTTGAGAAATTTAATTATAATATGATTCTATTCGCTAGTATATTGCATTATATCAAACAGTGAAATATGAATAGCTATAACTATTCTAGTGTTACAACCAAACTAATTAATAGTAATAGCTATTCTATTATATCTTCTTCCATTTTCGGTAATAGCTATTCATTTTTTCAATGGAATAGTTATTCGTGGTACCAAACGTGTCCTTAGTTTCAGCTTTCTATTTCATTCACTATAGATACTGTGATGCTATCTTTGCTGAACTTTTTTATTTGCAGGTGAAACAATTGGAGAAGGAGAATCCACAGATGGATGGGAAGAAGAGGATGAGGCCGAGCCTGAGGTACAATATTCTGGCCTAAACCATCTCAGCTAAATCAATCTACATTTTGGTTGATGAAAGTCGCTCATATATATAGATTGGAGATGGAGGTGATGGTGGTGGAGTTGTTTTGCAAGGTGTCCCATGGGGTGAATTGGTTCTCTCTATTGCCTGCGACATCTTGTTGCAATTTGGCAATGACATGAAACTCTATGCTTTCAAGACGACTCCTCGTGGATATGTTTATGTGAGACTCGATAAACTGTCAAATGAGTAAGATCTCTGCTCTTGTTTATCAAAGCCTTATAGTAGTGGATTTACGTTCAATATTCTGCAACTTCAGCAGCTAGGAGTTCCTTTTTTCAATAAAGCCCATTTTCCCATGAACCCTAAATGATAGCATACCCTATCTATGGTCAAAATATAAGCTCTTCTGATAGTTAATTTGCTCTTGCGCCGAAGCCCTATTTGCTATAATGCTGAGGCAAGGTCGCTCTGCCCTATCTATATATGACCAAGGTCTTTCATAATGTTCCACACTATTTATGTTGGTACCTGTAGTTATAGAAAGGTACATCTTACATAGTAGCCAGAGGAGATAATCTTATTATGTATATGTCTTTTTATTTGAAGCTCCATGGTTTTTAAGATGCCAATATTGCTTCCATATTCAGATATGGTTGTCCCAGCATGGAGGAGCTTGAGAGCTACAGTCAAGAATTCAAGAAAAGATTGGATGAAGTTGGAGAACTTGGAAAAATACCTAATAATTTGGCTCTCGAGGTATTGAACAGCTAGCTTTCTCCTGTAGTCTGTATATGAGGCTTTAATCATTAGGCAGTTGAACTTTTGCATAATATCATAAAGATTTATCTGATTAATGAAACTTTTTATTTCGTAGATAATATATCAAGAACCCTTTTGTCTTGTTTTCTAGGTATCATCTCCAGGGGCAGAGAGGATACTAAAAGTACCGGATGATTTGGATCGGTTTAAAGACAAGCCTATGAGAGTATGCTATGTAGATGTGGAGTCTAAATGTCAAGAAAAGGATGGGGTCTTTATGCTGGATTCCATAGAAACAGAATCGGAGAGTTGTGTGTGGAAGTTGGCAAATGTGAAGGAAAACAGGGACCCCGAAAGCAAAGGTAGACCTCTAAGCCGTAAACAGAAGGATTGGAGATTAAAAGTGCCATTTGGGATGCATAAAGAGGTGTTCCTGTACATTGAATAGTGAAATCTTACTAATTGAGTTGTGTTGAAGACGGCGAGATGAGATGATAAAGTTGTCTTTGTGTTAGTTGATGAAATGATCCACTACAAAATTCAGATTTTGTGCGGCATTCCTGGATTCGCACTCCAGTTTATTGGTATCCTAACTTTGGTGCGATATGCAAACCTATCCACATCTTTTTTTGTCTTGGTGGGTAGGGGCTGGAAACTGCATGGCAAAACTTTGGTTTGGGCTCCATGGTGGATGGCCCAGCCCAATATACAAACTTTAGTCTACACGTAGGAGTAATGCTATTTAATAGTTTGGTATACGATTGTCATACAATTTGAAAATGCGACAATGCAAATCAATCATTGAATCGGCACTTGCAAAAGAAGAAGAAGAAGAAGGAAAAAAAAAAAAAACAGAGATTGATTTTTACTGTCAATGCATGTAAGATGTTTGCTTTGAACCAAAGATGAATCAAAGTTCAAATAGCGTTCCCTTGTTGACAGTGACGACAAAATAGTAAGAGACGAGCAGCAGACGCATTCATTTTCTTAGAATCTAGAGGTTGTTTCGGAAAAAGAGTCACTGTTTCATAATTAAGAAGCAAGGAAATAAGACACTTTTACTTGACGGATACAGCGTGATATGAATAAAGGCTCTTTTAAGGGATAGAGACGGTTTGTCCTTTGAGGAAGCCAGACTAGGCAGTTGTTTGTTGGCTTATTTGCCACGTCTTCCTCTCTTTCCTCTCCAATAATTTGTGGTTTACAGCATGAGAAAACAGATTTTTTTTTTTTTTTTAAATAAAGAATAAAAATAGAAAAATAATTTTATATATATATATATATAGATGGATAATTGTCTATGACCCAGATATGGAGGTTGAAAAAAGTGGCTAGAAATGGCAGGACAGAAACAATAGACCTTCCCTTCTACAAATAATAACCTTCCCAAAAAGTAAATAAGACAGAAAAGATGAATGTTAGCTAAAAGTCAAAAAAGAATTTCTCCATTTTAGGTAGACCACAAGTTATGGAGTAAGCTATGACTGAGTTCATATATAACCTAATAATAAATACTTCTTTTTATTTAGGATGGTGGTTTAGGATTCGATTCTCTACTCATCATGGTTTGGAATCTTTGATAATTATTATTATTATTTTATTGTCTGTAATAAAAAAAAAAAAAGAAAAAAAGAAAAAAAGCTATGGAGCAAGCTCAGTAGTCATCATAGATAGATAAGTGGACCACTACCAAACAAGTGGATTTTTTCATCCTCTATCATTTGATTAAGACACTTCTTTCGTCAGCAACAGACAAAACCTAATTAGGTTACCCATCTTTGTTGGTTAGAAAGGACATTGACATTGTGCATTAAGCCGTCCCTTTCTTCAGTACATTTTTGTATACATTTTCCCCTCCCAAGAATAAAGTTTGTTAAAATCTTAAACAAAATAACATCCCAATTATTGACCTCCTCAGCAACAGACAAAGTCAGAAGGAGAAGGAGAGGAAACAAATAATTTTTTTTTTTTTTTTTTTTAAAAAAAGATAAATTTTATTTTTAATAGTAGAAAATTTCTTTAAACAATGATATCTTTATGTATAGGAAATCTTGGGCCAGAGTTTTCTTTTCCTCCAATCAATTTTGTCAATTATAAACCACAAAAAATAAAAAATAAAAAAAATTGTCAATTATAGGGGATAGAAAACGTGCTGACGTAACTGATTGATAAGTGATAAAATTCAAACTCAAGGGCTAAAAAGCAACGACAATGAATATAATGATGAACAACTGGTAAAGCAAAATTTCAAACCTTACAAGATAACGCCAATTGGAGAAGTTGGAGAACATGAAGGGCCATTATTAATGCTGATGTAACATGAAATTAATTAGCTTTAGAAAGATCTCCCAATCCCTGTTTATGGAATGTCATTACGTAAGAAGATAACTTATCAGTGCAATATTAATTAGGAAAATGTCTTTTCTTTTCTTTTTTCTCTCTAAAAAAAAAAATCTTATAAAATTAATTTGCATAACAAATTATGGGAAATTCTCTTACCTACCTATGTATTACACAATTTTCCTCTCATATGCTACAATATTATCCTGTTAGATTTTTTATTTTATTTTCTTAATATTTATGTTGCTAAAAATTATATTTTTATTTTACAATATTAACGTTTTAGTTTTAATAAATTTTTAAATTTTTTTAACAAAAATTAATTTAAAGACTTAAAATAAAAATTTTAATATTTTTATTGTGAAAAGGCTACCTAATGGTTCAAGCAATTATGAATGTTATTCGTGGAAAACGACGTAACAACATAGGAGAGAGCCTAGAGCAGAGAGAAGTTCATGACAAGGGGGATGGTTTAGCCTCAGGGTTAAGGGGCAGTCAATGTACATAGGTGGTCCTGCTGGTGGCAAAAATCGAAGCCCCTTAGGCCTACACGTGTGGGGCATTTTGTCCACCATACCTAACTAAAGCCACCCAATTTAGGGCTTTAAGATAATGAAAATCACTTGCCACACAAACAAAAATAAAAAAGTGAAAATTAAGTTTGAGTGCATAACTACCCCCATCAACATCCGAAATGTTTAATTAATATAAAAAAAATGAATGATATTTGAACTCTAAATTTTTATTCTGATATCATATTAAATTTTTATTTATTTATTTAAAAATTTAAGCTGACAAAAAAATAATTTATTTATTCATTTAATTAATATTCTAACAAATACTTTTAAGAAGAATCTCTAATAAAATGTCTAATATTTTAAGTACTTTTATAAGCAGTAAGCCGTTGAGCTAGTGAACAGAATATAGACGCTTCATATCAACAACGCTTATAAAATATTCACATATATTATTTGTGACCCTTTCGAAGATTAGGATGACTATTTAATAACGTGGCAAAACATAGGCAAGTAAAAGAGTCTAAATTTTATGGTAAAGCAAATCAAAGATATACACCATGTGAATTTGCTGAAAGTTAGATCCCCACACGCTAGAGTGTTTCATCCACATTTTACTAGCTAGCTAGGGAAGACATCATTTGCCAATTTCGGCTGCCGTTATTAAAGACATTTTGGTTTGATGTTGCCAAACCAACCATGACTAGTGTTTTGTTTGGTTCTTTCCCATATTTCTTGTATACCTGGAAACTGTTTGGTCCAATTGTTTATTACGTAAGGTGTTGTCCTCATATAAGAAGATGAACAAACTTCTCCCACCTCCATCAAGCTTTTAATATAACGAGATCAATTTTCAAGAAGCAAACTCATTTAAATATCTTGATTTTTCAATACACTCTATTAAAAAGTCTGAAGTCAAACATTTCCAACAAATTATCTTGATCTCGAAGAACTAAATACAAACGAGGGAGACAAATTTGTACTTATAAAAAAACTATTAAGAGAGCACCTAATAATGTCTCTCTTTTTTTTTTCTTTTTTTTTTTATTCTAATTTTTTTGTCAATATCGATAGAATTAAACCACAAATATTTTTGTTTTATTGGATATGCTAGATGGAAAGGATTAGCATATATAATCTACTAGTTGTCTAGGTAATCAATCAAAAGTAATTATAGTATTTGTGATTATTCATTTTGCATCACATGTAACTTCACCTAAATTTTCACCTTCCCAACATCTTATAAGAAACTCTTCCACTTTCTACCTCAGCAAAGAGAGAGACATTAGTTTGTGAAATCGATTTGACACCATTTTAACATAGTCAGAATACTTTCCTGCAATTAAGTAATCACATCAAATGGGATGGGGTCCCAAATACTATGAATGATATTAAAAAGATTTCATCTACTCCACCCAAAAATTTATAAGAGAAAAGACCTTATCTTGATTGTGTCAGCAACTAACCATGGATGAGAAATGCCTAGTCCCCACCAAGCATCACACTTGTGCAGGGAAGTTTGGAGATCAAGTATAGGTAAAAATGAGTTTTTTATTTTTATTTATTTTTTAATAATTTTAAGGAAGATAAAATTTCATTAATACAAAAACAAAAAATACGTTACATAATGCAACACCCAGATAAATAATTAGGGTTGAGAGTGCTTTAATTATCACTTATTATGTTTGGTATTGGTGCTAGTTAGAAGAAGTGTCATATTTTTGGACTTTAGTGAATTTTAGGTTTCACTGAATGTTCAGTGAGGACAACCGAATGATCGATGCAACCCTAGCCACCAACATTCAACTTGTAGACCAAACTTTCAATGAGTGGTTACACGATTATATTTTTAGACATCTCTATCCTTTTGAGCGTGCATGGTACAGTTTTAAATGTATTTTCACGACCCTTTAGTCTCATTTCCTCCTTCCTAACCTTTATAACCTGAGAGAGAGAGTGTGTCATAAATGTTAGGTTTACATTTATGACCGTGTTAAGAAGCCTTTTAAAGCATTAGATCATGTTATAGCGGGTTGAATTAGGACCATTTTAGAAATGGAAGTTTTTGTCGAACCAACGAATGTTCGATAGTCTACCTGAACGATCAGCGTCAATTGATTGACCTGATAAACAGACGTTCGATGGTCAAGTAGAATGAACATTTTGCCCCCATATTAAGTTTAAAAGCATTTTATCTTAGATTAAGCACTGATGTTAGATCATTTTACATATTTTGAGGCTGATGAGACTCTGTAAATTTATTCGAATGGGTCTTACAACCTAGGTGAGTAAATTTACACAGATACTTGTTATTTTAATTTTTTATAGCATGATTACTTTATATGTTAAATGTGCATGTTTACAATTCACATAAAATATATTTTAAAGCAACGTGAACTCTATTTTTGTGAAAATGTGTGATGATTAAATAGAATGATGTAATATGAGAGTTTTGTAAATGCATGCATGTAAAAAAGACAATGGCAAATTGCATCGTATGATATGGTGTTTTAGTGACTATGAGCTACTATTATATGAGTCAACCACTATGGTCAAGAGATTTATGTTTATTGTTTGGCCTTAGATCCAATGATTTTATAAGTAATCGGCAGTACAACCATGTTTGATTGGTAGTCACAATAATGGCATCATTAGTTGTGAGTAAATCATTCGGAGTTTAAATTCGGTCAGGCCATTAGCGATGACAATATGTAGCAATATCGGAGCACCGATGTTGTACTACAAGTCCTTTGAGATAGCGTTAACCTTACCAAGAAGAGATTAAGAGCTTGGGTAGACCATATAGAGTAAATCTATAATATGTTTACTTGATTATCATATATCTTATATCGATACTCTATTCACATGACTTATAAATTGATGGAACAATATTGCATATTATTACTTGTGGATTAAACAGTCACTTAATACAAACTGAGTGTGGATTAAATAGTCTTTTAATACAAATTGAGTTCACAAACATGATAACATGAAACCTTTGTGTTCCATGAATCAATGAGGGTTAAGGAATTCCAATTAGCTTTAAAATATGATCCAAAAATTCACCGAAAAAAGAAATGGCGCATAAGAGTAACGTTTTAGCTAATTTAACTAGCTCTGTAACAAAAAATCACCAAAAAGTTCCCTACATCTGACTGTCAAATTCAGAGAGGCTTATTTCAAAGCACTCTTTAAATTTTTTTTATTGATTTTTTGTACTCTCCAAATGCACAAAGAGAGAGAGAGAGAGAGATGAGATAAAATAAAAAAATGAATATAAAATTATTAAAAATATTATTTTAATAAAGGAGATAAAGATTTTTTTATTTTTTTTTATTTTATTTTTTTTATAAGTAAGGAGATAAAGATTTAAAGAGTGAGGTATGTGGTGTTTTAAAAGTAGGAGTTAAAAAAAAAAAGAAAAAAAAAAGGAGTGATTTTTTAACTAAAATTTTTTGAAAACTTTGGAGGGTGAGATGTGAATGCTCTAAGATCATTAGAAAAAAATAGTAATACACGATCAAAGGGGCAACCATATAAAAACTTTTTTTTTTTTTTTTATCAAATAAAAGGAAAGGGAAAAAGGGGATTACAAAGAGGGTAGGTCTTAAGCAATAACAAATTAAAGGAGCTTTAATCTTCCTTTTCCTGCTGTCAATTTATTATATATGAATGGAGAAGTGCTAAAGTAGAGAAGTTGCTCTCATAAACTTGTTGAATGTGGGAAGTGGGATTTCATTTGAGAGCATGATAAGAGGAGTTTATTTATATTTTTTAGAATGAAAGGTAGGGGAAGATATCATCAGCCAAGACGTGCTTCATGGCTCCTTAATTGCTTCTCTCCCAAAGGATTAAACAATGCTGGAAGCCATGAATATGTCATGCTTTGATAATGCCAAGATTCCTCAAACTGGGGTAGGAAGTCCTGATTTGTCATTATGTGGGGCTTCGATTTGGTGGGAGGGGGGCTTTATGCTTTTTACTTCAACACCACACCTTTCTTTTGCCATTTCTTTTGCCACTGTTACGTGATTTTGATATCAAGAGATTCCAAACTCCCTCTTGATTTATTCATCATTTTTTTTAATTTTTTTTTTTTAAATTTCTATGGTGGTGGAGGTCGGAGAAACTCAAGAAAATGATGGCTGACACGATAAATCTTCAATACAAACACTTTGAAAGCTGACATAAAGTTGGTTTCTATAATTAAGGAACAGGCCAAAGGATTGAAATGGCATAAACTCTTCCAACAATGCAACAGCAAATTATAATTTTTTTTTTCTGAAGTTGAAAATAATTGGAGACTACATTGAAAAAGCTGTAACACACCAATTTTTTTTTTGTTAAAAAACAAATCCTTGTCAAGATTCTTACTTGATCTTGAATACCAAGACCCAATATCCAATAAAATCTCAGCCGTCCATTCTAGGCAGTAGGGACATTGGGCATATATGCAAGTTGGTTGATCAATGAATCAGTTGGGCTTTGACTTCAGATCATGGGTACCCAAAAAAACCGTACATCTATGCTTCAAAGTGCATCTCTACACAGTACAACCTCTCCTAGTGGAGGAGCGTAAAAGGGATCAAGAAGTGGATGGGGTAAAGTGTAAGGCACAGCACATAGAGCAACATATAAAAAGTGTACATAAGCTGGTTTTGGGGAGACAAGCGAAAAGATAAAAAAAAGTGAGCAAAGAGAAAAAAAGGAAAAAAAATAAAAAGAAGAGAGAGAGAGAGAGAGAGAGAGAAGATTTTCTTAATAGAAAAAATTTGGCATAGAGAGAAAGGAAAAAAACTATAGCCGATAATACGGTGACCACATGCCAAACGCTTGATTCCAGAGTTTAAACGTTTAATGATTGCTCAACCTCTTAAGAAAGAAGATTTTTTTAGGTATTTTCACCAAAATTATCATAAACAGATGTACTGGCTAAGTAACTTAAGGGAATTAAAGGGCAACTGAAAGACCCGAAAACTGAAGAGCCCTTTGGGCCTGGTCAATAATGACCTTCTTGGGCCCAAGTAATAACCAAGCCCATATTCACAGTTACCACCTTCTATTCCAAGCACATTGAGTTTGTAGAGGTCCAAAACTTGTTAGGTGTAGACGATGACAGAACTATTAATAGACAAGGGGGCTATGGCCCACCCTAATTTTCAATTTTTTTTATAAAGTTGAATATATATGTATTTTTAAATTTAAAAACTAGGTTTAACACTTATCAAAAGTAGGTTTGATCCATCATTCATGTTTTAGCCACTTGGATGAGAAATCTTAATTTCATTCTAGATCTGACAAATAATAAGTCACCTCTGAAAGATGTGTCCACGTATGGCCACAAGACAGAAAATGCTAGACCACCTTTATGCCACAATGGGCTACATGCCCCCACTCGGAATAACCTTTCGAGATTCTCTTTGTACGACACTCGGCAATTATGGATCATGCTGAATAATCTCCTCGATACTCATGGGAAAAACCATCCACATCCAAAACTAGTGAGTGGGGAAGATGGACCACGCTTTGTAAAGCCTTGTAACTTATAAGTAGAAGGGAAGCATACAATACCAAGGTAAACTCATTCTAATTCCTAGTTTATACTATATCATTTTGCCTTTTTATTACTGACTTAAGCAACAGAAGTAATACTCACAGGTGACTTTCTTTGCTTTTCTAGAGGCATGTGATCCCTAGACATAAATTTTTTTTAAATCGGTGTCAAGAGTCTTTTAACATGTGAGAAACAAATATTTTCTTTAATATTCTTAATAACCATTAACTCTTCTTTTACTAATCTAGAAATATAAACATTAAGTTTTAAAGAACCAAATTATGTTAGAAGACGCTTAATATTGGATTGAAGGAAATGTTCTTCAAATTTATTTAAAGAAAATTTATGTATGTGGTCCCTATAGTAACAATATCTATATTTGGATAAATTATAAAATAAATTTATATCCCACTACCCTTTTTGAGTAATATATCCTTTTTTTAAGTCTTGCAAGACAAAGAAATCCATCGGTACAGTTTTCAGCATCAGGGTAGACACTGGACAGGTGTTTGGGACTCTTTAATGACTCTGCCCTTTGCCCTGTTTTTTTTTTTTTTTTTTTTTTTTCCTTATATATATGTTGAGTTAATATTGCCAAAGAGAGCAAAAGTATTTTGGGTGCTTATTTTTTGGATATATATATATAGAGATGTTATGTTTTCAATTTTTTTATTCAATTCTATCCAACTTTACATAAATGATTTTTTTTGTTTATTTTTTTAAAGTTTATTTTTACATTTGTGGGGCTAATCTTTGTCCATATATACAAATTAAATAAAAAAATTAGACATGTAACATTATTCATATATATATATATATATATATTATATAATATATATATATATATATATATATTATTATCCAAAAAAAGCACCCAAAATACTTTTGCTCTCTTTGGCAATATTAACTCAAAAAGATTTTTTATATTTATTGCTTGATTTTTTTTTTTTTTTGCTCTGACTCAGATGTTTTAGCAGTGGATCTAGGATTAAGGGATTTTCCCATCATCGCTTGTAAAAAACGGAGAGAGAGAGAGACAGCGAAGTGGTTAATCATTCAGTCCCTGTCTATCTAGTTTTATCCGTTTACTTTGAGAAGAGAGAGAGAGAGAGAGTTTTTTTTTTAGTGCGTGTGCGTGTGCGTGTGCGTTTTGTCATAGTCATTGGATGCACGTGGAAGCTCAGAAGGTTAAAATTCCTCTCAACTTCTTGTGAAGGTTTGGTTATAATCAGAGTAAATGGATTAGAGAATAATGTTTTTTGCGTAGTATTATATATAGACTTATAGTAATTTCTTTTGCATACAAATCTTCCAGCTTCTTCAGTTTCTTACTCCTTTCTGCCACCCCTCTCTTCTCCTCCTCCTCCTCCTTTGTAAGCATTTCTCTCTTATTGTATTTCTGTTCTCCTACGCATTGCAGCGTCAGGAATCTTAGATTGCATGGTATTGTTAGTGGTCTTTTTCTTTTCAATTGTATTTTTTTAGTTCCTTGGTGTAAATGTAATGGGGTTGTGAGTTGAGAATGTTTTATGATCCGGGTATGTTTGTATTTGTTTTGAATGTGTTTCTTTGACTTGATTTCGGTTCCTTTGCGTTGATCTCTGGAGTATAATTATCATACCCTTTTGTTGGATTGCCTTCTTGTCGTCAATTTTGACTCCATGCACAGAGTGATTTGTGTTACCACATAGTTCATAATTTGCTTCAAGAATTTCAATTTGTTATTTGAATAAATTCATTGTCATGGACTCAATAAAATATAAATGATCCAGATTGTTATGTTCCCCTGATATAATTCGATGCCTATGAGCTGCAAGGAGGGTGGCTATTTCATGTTCTGGTCCATTTTGTTCTAAGCAATTATCAATGTTCTTTCTGTTTTTCAGTTTTCTTAGTATTGGTTTCCTATTGATTCTAATTAGTCTTTATTTAAACCAAAAACTGACGGTGATATTGTATTTCAAAAATGAACCAATCTGAACTTCGGTTTCTTGTTGTTTTTCTTGTTGAAAGCATGGCTTTCTCTGGGGCTAGTAATAATAGAGGGGAGGTGAGGATCCATGAAAGTTTAGATGAGCTTAGCACTGATTTGGCATACCATATTGCTGAATTATCAGAGGCATCAGTGAAGGAGAGGGGTGTCTTTGCCATTGCGTTGTCTGGTGGTTCTCTTGTTGGCTTAATGGGGTAACAAAGCCTTCCTTTTGCTGCCCGGTTTCCTTAGTTTTATGATTTTGGTGTTTTTTGTCTAAATATATGATGAAAAACAGGAAACTCTGTGAAGCTCCTTACAACAAGACTGTAGACTGGGCCAAATGGTATATATTTTGGGCTGATGAGCGTGTTGTGGCAAAAAATCATGCTGACAGCAATTATAAGCTAGCTAAGAATGGCCTATTGTCCAAGGTTTGTACCTCGACTCCATCTATTCTTCTTTCGTTTTTACTTTACCTCTCCTGTTGTAGGCTTGTGTTTGGTTCTCAGAAGGGGGAATGAAAGTAAATGCTTCAGATCGGTTGTCTTCCTTGAGCATTTGTATGTTTGTTTGTTTCCACTCCATTGCTTTAGGAAACAAAAAAACAAGGGCCATTTTTTCTTTTTCTGTCCGTAGTGGGTTTGGTTGTGTCAGTTCAAATCCTCCTCAAAATTGGTCGAGACCCCACCCAATTACCGGAACTTTTACAGGACCAGCTTATTTGTCAATATATTTTGCACTAAATTTCTTCTAAACATCCTTAGAATGTCGTTGCTTTCTTCATGTAGAGTGATTAGTTAGATATGCAAGGTCTTATAGACTTTCCCGTCAATAGATAATATTAAATGCTTCAATTCTTTAACTGTGGCCTGGAATCAAAATTTTTGAACTGGAAGTAATAGGAGCTTATCATATTTATTTAGTCAAGCTTCTACTATCTGAAAACTTGGTACCTAATGCTGAACTTCGATCTTTCCTGAATAGATCTATGTCCTCTTTACATTCCCTCTATATCTGTTATAGCTATCTTCTTTTGTGGAAATTCAAGTTTACTAAAATTCGTAGTTGATAAGAATTATCTTACGAAATTTAACGTCAAGGGAAGGACTATTGCCAAATATTATTTTGGTTGTTATGCAGTCATTTTCTGCTGTATTAATCTTCTAGTTAGATATAATAACACCAAACAGCTACATTAGTACCCTTCCCTCCGAAGAAAATTGCCGCCTTGCGTGGATATAAATATTTGTCTGCTCTTTGATTTATGATCTTCTGATTTCATTATTGTATACTTGTTCTGACAGACTTAAAACACCTCCTTCCAGTTGAACTCAGTTTAGCCTTGATGTCCCGTTTCACCTTTCTATTTCATCTAGGAATATTTTTCTAATATATGGTCAGCAACTATATCTTCCCTAATTACCTGAATCTATGTGTCTTTCAGCCTTCATGCTGAACACCGCTTCAAATTGAACTTCATAACCAATGCGTTGGTCTTTGCACAAGAGCAAACCCTATTGGATGACTTTCTACATCTTGTCATCAATTGGCACAGCCTCTAATATGTTAACCCCTGGAAAACAAATATATGATACTGAAAAGGGGGGGAGTTCTTAGAGGTACTTAATGGAGCTGAAAGCTAAAATAGCTGCAAAAAAAAAAAAGATCTGGGAAGAATTCTCATGGGATGGTGGCCTGGAGGAAGTAACTTTCTAATGTCAATTTGGGTTCAATCCTTGCATATGTTTTGTGTATGAAAGAGGATAGTTTGTTTTTGACATTTAAGTTGTTGGTTGGAAGTAATTTCATGGTTTTTTCATGCTTTGAGTTTATGGATCTAGTAGGTATAGAGTACTAAATACAATCTGACTGCAACCTGCAAACTTTATGATAGTTGTTTCAATTTTTCTTATTTTAGTCATTGACGTGATGCTGTCAACCAATATCATTATGAAAATGTTGTTGGTTCAGCTGGAATTGGCAACTTGCAGTCCAATTAGGACGGAGTGACATTTCCTTTTGTTTTTTGTTTGATATTAAAAAAGGGAGTTTTGTTGTAATAAATGTGGTCTTTTGGCTTTCTACATGTTATTCTCTTTGGAATCAGTGGAATACATCTTTTATTGAAAACTGATTCCTTGCTCTTTCCCACAGAGAAAAGAAAATGATTCGTTACATCCAGAGTTATTTAAATATCATTTTGGAACAGAGTAATTAATTTTAAATTTACAAATCACTTGACACACTCATTTTGAAATGATATTTGATAAATTACCTTGATTAGTATATTCTCAATTTTTTTTTCTTTTTTCTTTTTTCTCTTTTGATTGTGTTGTACCATACTCAGAACTACTGGTTTTTAGAAAGTTGGCCTGGAGAGTAAATATCATGTAATTCAACATCATCTTACAGTAATCTTTTGAATGACTAATGAATGTATCTGATGAGCTCAAGCATCTCGTTTAGTTACATATGCCCTTTCGTATGACCAGAGAGCTGGTCCTTATAAGGTTCCTTCAAATGTCAAGAAAATATGTTCTCCTGTTAATAGCTTTGGGCTCATATCCAAAATGAGGTGTAAGCTCTATGTACTTCTAATTGGACAAATGTTAGACCGTCAAATCTTGTAACTTTTGCAATCCTTACTTACGTGGTTCTTGGAATAAAGCCTCCTAATTTTGCTCGAGTTACTTTTCAAGAAATGTTAAACATGAATTCGTAGCATTGTTAGCTCTCCCACTCTCGGAGGTACAAACTAGTTTTTGACTTCTTATGATTGCCTCCTAAGTGGCGTGAATATATTGAGTCCCATGTATAATGAAGCATGCTTCATACTTTTGGCAGAATTAGTTTTGTTTATTAAGTTTGTTGGCTAGTATGTCTTTGGAAAATGCCTATCACAACAGGTCGAATGTCTGTCCTGTTTTTGGGCTGAATTTCTATCCTTTTTAACCTCATCTCTTTACATATCTTACATAATTTTTAAGCTAAACCATTCTTTGTTCTTTTGATGCATCTTGGTATCCTCTGCAATCTCAGACACATCGTAGGTGATTGAGATTTGAAGGTGGGTGTTGACTAGGTTAACCAGTAAAGTTTCTGGACATCGTACAAGACGCTGGAGTTTAATAAATCTTAAAGCTTAATATCAAACCTTGAAAGAGACCTAAATAAGGTTAATAAACTAAAAGGCTTATATGGAAAACTAGAACAACCATGATTACAAATATGTATGTTCCGCATGAGGCTTCAGGTTATGTCTTTCTTCTACTGTTGTGTGGTCCAAATTTACTAGATACACCTTTACCTTTTAACTGTAGACCTGTCCTGTCGAGACATAATGGTCTTCCAACCAAAAAGCAGGAAATAGGAAAAAGGACTTGTGCATTTACTTGAATGTTACAGAAGTTTTATTTTCCATGTCATGAAACTCATTTATGGTTCTGCTTTAATCTGTCTCTTCTTCACCAGACATTTAAATTCTCATCAGATCATTTGCATTTCATATTTGCAGGTGCCTATAGTTCCCAGTCACGTGCATTCTATCAATGATTCAGTGTCAGCAGAGGAGGCTGCTGATGACTACGAGTTTGGCATCCGTCAATTAGTGAAAACTCGTGTGGTGAGTGTGTCTGAGATTAGTGACTGCCCCAAGTTTGACCTCATACTCCTTGGAATGGGCCCTGATGGCCATGTTGCCTCACTGTTCCCTACCCACTCAGTGCTCAATGAGAGAGATGAATGGGTAACTTTTATTACCGACTCCCCCAAACCCCCACCGGAGAGGATCACGTTCACTTTGCCCGTCATCAACTCGGCTTCCAATGTAGCTGTGGTCGTGACAGGCGAGAGCAAAGCGGAGGCTGTACACTTGGCAATCGACGACGTGGGACCTGATGACCTGTCACTGCCTGCAAGGATGGTCCAGCCAACGAAAGGGAAGTTGGTGTGGTTTTTGGACAAGCCAGCTGCCTCAAAGCTTGACCGCTCACAATTTTCTGAGTAGGTTCGAGCTTGTCTTGCCCATATGTATGCTTGTATGTAGTGGTGGGATTCGACCCTCGTGGATTATGTTATTTTCCATTAGTTCCGCCTTTTGTTTTGTTTTTATATTGTTTTTTTTTCCCCCCCTCTTCTGGCTAAATTCTCCATCTTGCTTTTTCTTGCTCTCTTCTTTGGTAAGAGCTGGAGAAGTGTGATCATCTTTTTTTGTAAGAGGAGATTATTAAGGTTGGGGCCTCATGCAAAAGCTTTTGGAAAAGCAGGTTCATGAAATTCAACAGGATCTTCTTTTTCTTTTTCTTTTTTTCTCCTCCCCATGCTCTCTTATATATATATTGAATTGAATTGAAACAGCAGATTACCAGAGTGTAACATCAAGCGTTTGGGTGCTAATAATTTGAGGCATATGAATGTCTATTTTTTTCTCTTTAAATCTATTGTTACTTTCTCTTGTTGGATCAAGAGCAAGGATTATAGCCCCTGGACACAGCGGCTTTGGCAAAATAACTAATCATGTAAACATTTGGAAGATACTGACACTAATTTTACTGATTTTGAAGTAGAATATACGTACCCTGCTCAATTAAAAAAGAAAGGACAGTAATTTCCTCCAACCAGGTTGGAGGAAATTTCTGTCCAAAAAGAAATTAAGAATAACACCCTGTAACTCCACCATCTTTCAAACATTTAAAGTAATTGACACTCATAAATCTTTCAAGATAGCGACTATATCTATATTATATTAAAGCGTGTGGTTTTCAAATTCTACACGTATAACATTGACACAACTTTTTATTGTATTTTATTGTTCCTATCAAAGGCATCACATCTTTCCCTTTAAAATGATATGTGAATGCCCCATTGTAGGACAGGTCGCAACTGGAAGCTGTAAATATGCTAAATTAGTGGATTGATGATTAGTGCTCTACCCATTGTGGATTTAACCAAGTAAAAGCAATATGCGTATAGCCATTATGAGCTGATCAGATAATCAAAAGAAAAAGGAAAGAAATAGCATTGTGGATTTAACCAAGGGTAAGAGTTTGAAGTCTGTTCTAGCTCGACTTTACTTGAGCTCTACAATTTATGCTATTTAGAAGGAGAGAAATAGCATTCGTCATAGTGTGCATTTACTCTCGGAAGAAAAGATTCTTCTAAAGATTTGTTGGGAGATCTACACTCAGATTTTTTTCAAGTGTAAATATGTTAGAAGTAGAGAAAATCTTCTCTTATGTAGAAATTGGGGTCTCCTAATAGGGTGCTAGCTCAATAGCTGATTGTTTTGTTTGTATTGTTTGTAGCTACGGTTTGTAGTTGTGTTTCCTCTTTGTAAAAAATTGTTTGGTTAATAAAATTTACTCATTCATAAAAAAATAATAATAATAATAAATAAATGCAGGCGTTAGGTCAGTGACACCAGTGAATTTCAATTCTCAAGCTTTGATCATAGAAGCTATCCCTACAATACAAAATTGGTGTTAAAAAGTAGAGCAAAGGCCAGAATCCCCACCAGAGCTCTTTACAAGGGAAGCATTTTTCTCCAATTGTCTAAGGAATGTAACACTAAACTATATTAATCAGTGCAACTACCCAAGTCAACTTACAGGCTTCAATGTAAGGTATTCCATTTCTGTTAATGACCTAATGCCATTTGGATCCGGGATCACTTCTTCCTCCCTATCTTCTTCAGGAGGGAAGCCGCGTGTTTGCCCAAGCAGCCATTGGTCTGTGACCCCGCAGTTAATTGCATATTTGATTGTTTGCTCTATGTATCCTTTATCGGTAATTAGATCTGGCTGAACCGTCAACATTCTCAGGAGAGCTGGAAAGGTGTCAAAAACAGAATTCAAAAATAAGGTTTAGTTTAAGTGAAAGATCATATCTCATCTAGTTCCTCAAATATCATTTCAAATCCAATGCATGAAAAGAAAAAATTGCAGCTAATTACCAGAGCATCCAATTCATATTCTCACAGTTATCTAGCCTGCCTAATTACAGTTTTCACATTTCGTGCTGTGACAGATGCTTCTATCCAAACTAATTGATAAATCATATTATTCTACTTCTTGGCATAAGACTTTGTAACGGTTACTAGTTATCGATTTAAACTGATTTGACTACCCTAAAAAGATACCTCTTCAAACATTTACATGTTATAAAATCAGGTCGTAAATAATTCAGATCATATAAAAACAACATTATGTAAACATAAATAAGAATAAAATGAAATGCAACATTGGATTAGAGATAAAGTTATTTACTAGTAAGTTAGATTATTCACGACTGAGTGATATAGTTTGTTAAGTAGAACAGTCCTACAAAAATGTAATAGTGACCAGAGTGATTCGTACATATAATATTGTCTGGCCCAAATTCACTTACTTAAGCTTTTATGTTGTATCTCAATATGGTGTACTAAACCTTCACAAAGAACTCTTCAAAGTGTTAAATATGAATTCTCACAGACCCAAAATCCACACTAGTGGTATGAGAGCCAATGATTTGAGAGTACAAGTGATAGACGCGACAATATTCGAGAGGACAAGTGATTGGGTCCAACATAGGATAATAGTAATAAGAGTGAACGTTTGATACAATATTGTTTAGCCCAAACCTATTGGAGTAAGCTTTTTCGTTAAGGTGGGACACCAACATTTTATATCAAACCCTCACAAAGAGAATCCCCAATGTGTTAATGTGCAACTTTTCATAAACCCGGGATCCCAACATAAGTGACTACGAAAAGAAACTGCTTACTATGAATTGCTTTTAAATGGTGCACCAAACTGCTGGCTTGAATCTACAGCACAGAACCTCACCTATTCAGATAATTAGCTAGCACAACACTATTGGACCTGTCACTGCATTTCTTATGTAAGCCACTACCCCACAAAAGAAGGTTGGCTATATTGTGTCACCGTCAAGGTTTTCTCTGAAGACCACTTGATTTCAATGATAAGCCACAGAAAATAGGTTGCAGTGAATGTGTAGTGGCAGCCACATAAATGCAGGCTAAACAGGCCTCACTTATATTAGTCAAAGTGATAATGCCAAAAAATTTGCGCATTTACAGGAGTTTACCTGCAACAATGCCATCTCCGGATGCTGACATATCGCAAGTGAAAGGAGTAATTAGGGCATCCTCCATCCCATTAACAGCGCCATTGTGCTCCTCGGTGTAATAGTGTATCTTAGAAGTCCCATTTGTCACAAACAAAACCTTAAGATTTTCATGCCAAAGAGGTGAAACCACTTCAGGTTTATAATGGACAAACTTTGAGCTGGCATTATTTTTAGTGTCAAACTCCTCAGAGGGCTCGATCCCACATAGAAACTCAAGTTCTTGCTTAGTAACCTCAATAATATCTGCTAGATTCCACACCTGTTGAATAAACATCTTGGTCTCTTCGGCAGACTGCCATAGAGGCAATGGAAGGTTTACATCATAGAAAATAACTCCTCCCAATTTCTTTGAGATCTTGATGGCCTGCAATGTCGTTGATCTCATATTTCGATCAAGCAGGGAATGCGTGCTGAAGTAGAACATCTTTGCCTGCATAATACATCATTAAAGATCTCTATAATTACTTGGAGCAATCTAGCCAGTCAAATTTAAACAATTTAAAAAAGAAGCATGGGATGCACACACAGATGGGAGATGCATGCTAAACGAGGATGGAAACCCAGGAAATGCAATAAAACAGTATTGAATGCCATTTGTGAAACCCAGAGCACCAAAAAATAAAAAGTAGTAACAACTTCTTTCATCGTAAAGCATATAATAACATGTCAGTGATGTGCAATCAGACAAACTCCTATGAAGAGAGATGTTCAGAGAATCAACTGGTGAGACTCACAACATGTAGAAAGATGTCTTTTCCAGTTTCCATAAAATTCAATTATCATCCATGCCTTGTTCATAAGTAAAATAACAGGTATTCATTAATAACAACACAAGCAACCTTGCAATGTTTCGTTTCATCTTCCAAATTCCAAGAAAAACTTGGGTTCTCTTGTATAAGAAGCCAAGTATATATCAATTCAAGCTAAACACATTGTTATATCACCAATGAACAGGATGACTTCTAACAACTAAAAACAAGCACCATAAGTATGAGTGAAACCTTGTACCTCCTTTAGCACATCAATATTGATCTCAGACTTTGATAAAGAATCCTCTGCACAGGGTTTGACAGAATTCATTCTCAAATTAGCCCTCTTACCAATCTTCATATGTGATACTGCTGTCACCCTTTTACTATCCATGCGGACTGAGCGGGTTTGAACATCATTCACATTCATATAATATAGCATGGCCCGACCATACTCATCATCTCCGAGTTTTCCCATAAAAGCAACCTTACCACCCAAGCTTGCAAGAGCAATCGCAACACTGCCTGCAGATCCTCCGGGAGCCCTAATATATTTTTCAGGGGCCCAAAATGCATCCTTCATGCTTTCATGGATTTCGTAATTTATAAGTCTGTTGGCAGGCCTTCCTGAGGGCACAAAAGCATGTTGTGCAGCTCCAAAGCAACAAACAAGAGGAGGCCAACCATATGTGTAGCTAATATCTTCTCCCTCCTCAATTTCCAACTCTAGGTCTTCCTCACTCTTGACCTCCACATTTGCAATAAATGTAGACTCCTCATGATCACTGACTTCTGCTTCACTGCCTTTATCCTCCACATCACTATCATCCTTCTTCTTGGTCTTCCTCCTCCTCACCTTCTTCTCGGTTTTCTCTTCCTCCAAGCTAGTAGACGTAGATGCAGCTATGAATATAAGTAAGATAGAATCAGAATGAGTATATTCATATGAAGCATTTGTAATGGGGCAAAAAACCCATGTAACGAATAAGGGAAATACCTTTCCTTCGAGTCCTTCCCCTGGTTTTCTTGGAATCATCACTTGATGCAGAAATGATGCTTTCATCACTTGTAGCATCACTAGCAACCACCAACTCAGGGTTCTCCTCTGGATTATCGGCGGCTGCTTTCTTCCTAGTTCCTGCACCGGCACGTTTGGTAGTCCTGGTTGTTTTCTTCTTTAAAACAGTCCCATTTTCATCAGATCCCCCTTCGCCTAAAGTTTCAGCAGCTTTCCTCTTAGAAACAGCCGCAAGAACCCACTTGTTTTTTAATCTAAAGTCCTGAAGTTGCACAAAGTTCAGTGGCAAATAATTCGGCCATTTCGAATGGCACCTGCACAGTTGAAGGGCCCAAATTACTAGCATAATCATAAATAAGGAGTTAATTAACAAGGGGGTAGATGGACAATGGACTGTAACTAATTAAGGGTATTAGATTCCTATCAGATAACTTGGATTCTTCTTCATATATCCCATACAATAAACATCAAAGAAATAAATAAATAAATTATATCTAACACAACACAGTTAAGATTATTTTTCTTTCCTTTTAACCGTAATTAACATAGTCAGTCAAGGACAAAATGGATTTCGTTTATGTACGGAATCCAACCTTGCAGTGCAAAAAAAAAAAAAGAGATGGTTTTTAGATATACATTAACATATCTAAAGATTATACCTACATGGTTAGAGAGAGAGAGAGAGAGAGAGAACCTGGGGAATGAAAGAAACTGGGCGAAAGAAAGAGACGCCATTAGACAGAGCTTCAAAGAGCTCCACGTTGCGCAATTCAGACTACTGGGTGTCTGCCTTGGCCATGGCTGTGGCAAGTGAGAGAGGGTTTAAGAGTGAGAGTGGGTTTAGTGGATGAGGACCTGTTTTCTTGTCTGTTGTCTGTTGAGCTTAAACGCACGCAACGCAAATCTCAACTTGGGAAGCACTAGCTAGCTCTTATCATCAGGTGCTGCGTTTTAAGGTTTCTGGAACAAAACGACTGGCAATGAGACGGCACCTCGTTTTAAGAAGGGGGAGAAAGACGGCACCTCGTTTTCGTGAAAAAAAAAAAAAAGACGAAGCTATTAGGAATTTAGGCGCTAACGACTGCGTATTAGAAGATGCGGAATCGGGTAAACGGTGGTCGTTTAATAAAAGGTATTCTTTCCTTGTTCACACCTGCTCACCAACTCTGAAGCCTCTCTCTCTCTCGCTGCAGCTCGGTCGGATTGAATATCTAATCGTCTACCAGAAAAGGTTTTCGTCCCTACTTTTTCATTTCTCTTGTCATCTAAAAAAAGTTCTTTTTTGTTTTTTCTCATCATGCTTTCCTGAAAATAACCGAGAAATTTAACCTTTGAAGTCACAACAGAAATTCAATCCATTTCCTGTTTTGAAAGACAATATATGTACGAACACCAATAAGCTTTCCATGTTCTGTTATGGATACATTGGCTCTGCTGTAAAACTTTATGTAGCTTCGTTTGTCATTTGATTCTTTCGAACTTCGTTTTCTCCATCATTTTAACTTTTGATTTGTGAATTCCAGATTCTGAGCTTCTTAGCATTAAATAAGTGCTTTTGGAGCGAAAAATTGGGGGCTTAATTGAACTTCCTAGCTCTTAAATTTGTTAAACTCTGTTACGGGTCTAATGGGTGGATTATTTCTATTAGAATTCTAGTAGTAGAGAATAAAGGGATAGCATGTTATTCCTAAGTAGTTGTGTGTTATCTCTAAGTAGCAGTAGTTCATTTTATACCTAAGCAGTAGTAGTAGTTCATCTTTATCAAGTATTTTATCTCTATCAGTTGAGTAGACATCTTGTAAGACTCTAACGTCTATTGCTTGTGGAATAAACAGAATCAGAGAATTATATTAGCAAACTCACGTTTGTGCTTGGGAGGCCTAGGATTTCTCGAATTATCCTACCAAAATCTATGATTTGCAATAGTTGGACGGGGGAGGACCATGGGGTTGGAAAAGAATCATTTCTCTTATTGTTATGTTTCCATCCCACGTTACGTAGGCACGTAACAAATTCCTTAAACGGATAAGTACCTTGTTTAGAGTATTTGAAAAGTAGTTTCTTTGGGGCTGTATCTGATCCAAACATGGGGAATTAAACATGGTTATAGAGTTGACCTTACAGCTAAAACGTTTAAGTGCAGTTCTTTTTTGGTTCGAATACTTGCAATGCTACATTAAATAGTATCAGAATCACCGTCATGGGATTAGGAGTGAAACAGGAAATCCCACTTGTTCTTTTTTTTTTTTTTTCAACAAAGTAAGAGATAAGCAGAAGTTTTTCTTATCAGAATGAATTATATGCCAGGCAACAGTTAGAGCAGTTGGCTTTGATTTTAACATTACTAGTTTTCTTTCTTAGGTTCTGCCTGCGAATTTTCTTCTTTTAGTTTTGTCTGCTGGGCTTTTAGTATGCAGGCCAATCAAAAATTTTCAATTGTATTATATGACTTTTTCATTTTTAACCTGCCACCCCTTTTTTTTTATAAGGAAATGGAGTTCATTAAAAAGCAAAGGGCGTACCCAAGTAGACATAAAGTATACAAGAAAAGCACCTAACTAGAAAAAGAAAAGAGAAAAAAAAGTCATGAAAACTGTAAGTATGAAAACAATCATAAGGGTATCGAAACAGAATGCCTTTAGTTCCACCATCATCCTTTCACTTCCTTCAAAGCTCCAACCATTTCTTTCTTTCCAAATACAACACATCTTACAGAGCATAATCATTTTCCACGTAGCTATTTTATCCCCTTTATTGGTGAATGGGAATACTTCTGATTTTAAATTATCAAGAAATGCCTTGTTTTTTCATGCATTATAACTGTGCAGAATGAAAAGGAGTATTATATTTACTTCACCTTCATTTTGTTGAGCAGACACTCCTGACATGAATACTTTGAAGCAGCTTCTGCACACCAAAAATTGTTTTAGTGGTTTCACAAAGTATTGTAGAGGTAATGTAAACTCAATTTACAAGTTCTGGACACCCTATTGTATCCATTGACTGACTACTAGATTTTGAAACAATTTGGTATCTAAATTGGGTGAAGTCATGGTGTTTTACTTGAATGCCAGCCAAACCACTTAACTGTAAGCAGCTCTCAGGGAAAACCATGGCACATAGGACATTTAGTATTGGTATTTGTGATGCATTAGAGTACAGAAAGAAGCTAGATAAGCTTCCTTCTCTTTTTGGGTAAATTTATCTGAGCCAGTTTCTATGTACTTGTTTTAATCTTTTCTGCAGCACTACGTGCTTCATACGTCCATTCAGCCCCAGATGCCTCAGTGGAAGTTCATTCTCCAGAGCAGGAAGTAGTGATTGCTTTGGGAAGCAATGTGGGGGACAGACTACATAATTTCAATGAAGCCTTGGAGTTGATGAACAAAGCAGGCATAAGTATTACGAGACATGCTTGTTTGTATGAAACAGCTCCAGCCTATATCACTGATCAGCCTCACTTTCTCAACTCTGCAGTTAGAGCTTTTACTAAACTTGGCCCACATGAATTATTGGGAGTGCTCAAGAAAATTGAAAAGGATATAGGACGTACTGATGGTATAAGGTATGGTCCAAGGCCAATTGACTTGGATATATTGTTCTATGGAAAGTTCAAGGTCCACTCTGATATTCTTACTATACCACATGAAAGAATTTGGGAGAGACCATTTGTAATGGCCCCTCTCATGGATTTGCTGGGATCAGCTGCTGATTGCGATACTGTTGCTGGTTGGCATTCCTTTTCACTGCATTCTGGTGGGATTTCTGAGTCATGGGAGAAAATGGGTGGTGAATCCCTTATTGGAAAGGAAGGCATGAAAAGGGTTTTACCCATTGAAAATGAGTTATGGGACTGGTCACAGAGAACCTCTGTCATGGGTATACTTAATGTGACCCCAGATAGTTTTAGTGATGGAGGAAAGTTCCTCTCTGTTGAGGCTGCAGTTTCTCAGGCCCGCTTGATGATTTCTGAAGGAGCTGATATGATTGACATTGGTGCTCAATCTACACGTCCAATGGCCTCTAGGATATCCGTCGAAGAAGAACTAGATAGACTAATCCCTGTTCTAGAAGCTGTTGTTGGGATGCCTGAGGCAGAGGGAAAACTCATATCAGTGGATACTTTCTATTCAGAAGTTGCTTCAGAAGCAGTCAGCAAAGGGGCTCATCTTGTAAATGATGTAACTGCTGGGCAGTTGGATTCGAACATGCTTAGGGTTGTTGCAGGCCTTAAGGTTCCATATGTTGCAATGCATATGAGGGGGAACCCATCTACAATGCAGAATAGTGAAAACCTGGAGTATGATGATGTTTGTAAGCAGATAGCTTCTGAGTTATACTTGAGGGTTAAGGATGCAGAATTAGCAGGTATCCCAGCTTGGAGGATAATTATGGACCCTGGCATTGGATTCTCAAAGAAAACTGAACATAATTTGGACATCCTAATGGGATTACCAAACATTCGTGCAGAGATTGCAAGGAAAAGTTTGGCTGTGTCTCATGCTCCTATACTGATTGGACCCTCCAGAAAGAGATTTTTAGGTGACATTTGCTCTCGAACTCCTGCAGAAGAGAGAGATCCGGCCACTGTTGCTTCTGTCACAGCCAGTGTTTTAGGTGGAGCAAACATTGTAAGAGTACATAATGTAAGAGATAATCTAGATGCTGTAAAGGTCTGCGATGCAATGCTGAAACAGAGGAGGTCTTGCATCATCACATGATTTAAAAGGCTATAGATGATCATTTCAATTTTTTTTTTTTAGCTGAAATTTCTCTTTATATTTTTTTCTCCACTCCAAGTCGCTGGATCGGTCATAGAAGACCAGAAGGCTATCATGGAAACGTCTGTTTAACATGATGTTAATTTGGCACTAGTGTCAACTTACGAAAGTGCATGGCATTTTCCAGATTCTTTCTTTTTTCCATTTTCTTCTCCTTTTACCAACCTGTACTGAAAATTGATCAAAATTTTGTTATATTGTCGTTATTCATTGGTAAGCTCTAATCTTTACCAACCTCTACTCAAAATTGTTCAAAATTTTGTTATATTGTTGTTATTAATTGATAAGCTTTAGTAGAGTCAACTACTAAATTCTTCTCTTTGGTTTGTCAATCTGCTCCACGTTGAAGGCACAATGGACGGACTGCCAGCCATGGTGAAAATTGTATTCTGGTTACTGTTCACGGCTTGATAGAACATAGTTTAGGGCATGAGACGAGATATGAACCTCAATAAAACTGAATGGAGAAAGAAGTTGGCTAGCTTCAAGTAGTTGGGAGATGGACTGAGTTCGAGTCTACCAACATGTATAAATATCTTGCAAGGGACGGCGCATATTGTTGTTTCATAACTACTAGTTTCCTATTAAGCCACTTGCCTACTGCAACTTCTTACAATTTTGGGAAGTAAATTGCAGCTTAAGGAATTTATTGGTCAATTTGGATCTGTAATTCACTACCTAGTGAGAATATTACTACCTAGCAACGTTGTTCAGTTTTCAGTTTTTTGTGGCACCCACTTTGAAAACCAGCCACATCAAAATTGAATGTAAAACTGAAAATGAGAATGCAAATAACCCAGAAGTGAACTTAAAATAGAAATCACGGACCATTGTCCACCACAAAGTCTACTACGGCATCCATGAAGCAGAAAGAAGTTATCAAAATCAAAATATCACAAAGCAAATCAATCCACCAGTTGTATAGAGGAAGCAAATCCCCATCTACACGAATACAAGTATTCATTTCAGTTGTAAAGTTCTACACAAGAGTTGTGACAGATTAGAGATTTGATAAAAACGATCAGTAAGAATGATAAGCAAATCCCTCATCAAGTGTTCATTTTGGTAGCTAAGAACTAATTATTCTGTTCCAAAACCTCTGCTTCAGCCCTTGCCATGGGATCATCCTTGATCTCTGTTTCATCATCCTTTTCCCCTTCTCGCTCTTGAGCCATTTTCTTTCGATGCAACTCCTCTGCAGCCTCCATTGTAGCCCGATTCTCTGCCTGAATACGCTGCATTTCCTCTTCTTGCTGCTGCCTTTCAAACCATGTGTCCGCATCCGCCCAAACTAAATGATTAAAGAAAATACAGAATCAATACAAGCACTAAATTGTTCTGTGGGCTTTTAGCCACCAATAACATATTAAAACTATAAACTCTATTCAGAACCTGATTCACGCAGTGGTAAATACAAAGAAATTGAAGGACCCAAATAATAGGCCATATTATACCACATCAGAAAGAATAAAGATCTCACTAAAGTATCCTAGAAGAAAGCCAACATATGCATACTCAAGTTTTCCATTCCACTAAAATCTGACTTCCCTCTTTTGCAATCCCAAGTAACTGATTTTTTTGGGGGAGTCAGTTAAGTAATTGAAATCAAGCATAAGAAATCTGTACGTCCAAGTTACTTTCATTTGAAACACTCATGATTTTCAAAGAATGAAAAAGCGTTTCAAAGTAATAACTCAGTTTTTATTCATACACGATCTGCCTCCATCTTAGAAAGGTTATTCAGTCATTTCAGAAACAAGACTCAAACCTATCTTTATCTTCATGCTTCCTATTTCGTTTCAATTTATTCTGTTTTGCACCATTAAGATAGAAAGATTCCGACTCTAACCACAATTTCTTACCGCATTGAGATTCTAACACGAATATTTTTTTGAATTGATTAAAGCTTCAACAGAAAGTTTCTACCATTCTTATCTAGGAGCTCTGGAAGCAATCCTTCCATATCTGACAGGTTTAATCTGAGCCTTAGGGAATCCAATTGAGGAATAGAAAGTTAAAGTAACACAGAAACCCCCTTGAACCCATTGAATCAGCATTGTGATGCAATTTTATTGCTGTCCATCATACTAATATAGGGAATAATCAAAGGAAGTTTCGTGGTCTACCATTTTGTTAACATATGCTATAAGAGTTTCTTAATTGACCTAGTAGGAATTTTTATGGTCTACCATTTACTTTAAAAACTTCATCATCATATTTCTTGTACTCGTGAGTAGTAATGGTTCCATTTTCAATGATAAGTTGTAGATGTTTGAGCTGTAGAAAATAAGCATAAGTGATAAGTTATTGACTACAAGGTGTTCGAAGGAATGTCACTCTCGTGTTTTGCACATTAAATCCTAAACAAAAACCCTAGACCCCAAAGTTATGAATTCAAAAGACAAATACCCAATTACTAAACTAATAAAGAGAGTATTATACATTGAATTAGTTTCGCAGCACACAAATGTAGAAAGAAAGAAAAGGAAGGGAAAGGAACGTACTGGGGTGGGCGGCCCAGCCCTGCTCGCCACCCTTGATGCGCTCGGGGAGGGCGTAGTTGACGGTGAGTACACGGCCGTAGAGCTCGGCGCCATCCATGTTGTCCATGGCGGTGGAGGCGTCCTCTTTCTCGAGGAAGGTGACGAAGCCGAAGGAGCGGTGCTTCTGGGTGGCCTGGTCCAGCGGCGTCTTCACATCCTTTATGTCCCCGAACGGTATGAACGCCGCGTGCAGTATCGCCTCGTTCACCTCCTCCGCCAGCCCTCCCACGTACAGCGTGTTCTTCTGCACTGCTTGTTGCGCCATTCACTATAACAATTTCCTTCTTCTGCTCCTTCGAATTGTTTCTATACCGGCTTCAATTTTCTTATTTATTTGATAATTGATACGAACAACTATCCAAGCATGGCCTACGTTTTGTTGTCGAGGAGGACTAAACTGATCGATTTTCCTAACCTTTAAAATAAATATATTTGCACTTTGGCATTTGTAGCTTTAATCACCTACACCGGGAAAAATAAAAGATAAATTGATAGGAGGTTTTTGAGCTATGACAATTATTAGGTAAGTCATTTATTGGGGGGTTTTTTTTTTATTTATTTATTTTATTTTGGTAATTTAAACGTAGGCAGATAAATATGCACTTAGTGGTCCGTTGGTTTTGCATATTGATCGGGCTTGTGGTTTTTTTTTTTTGCTTGGGTTGATCCTGCTATGGTGTGAGCATGGCAAAAAGGTGATGAGACATTTGCGGGAGAGGCACCAAAGATTGAATGCAAAAGCTGCGCGTTGTAAATCAATGGTTGAAATTGAAATTGGAAAGTACAAGGTGAAAATGGAGAATGAAGTTGCTTGGCATTGTACACCAGGATTGGGGAAATCAATAACAATCAATGAAGAAGAATTATCTTTAAATAGTAGCTTGTTCATTGAATTTTTTTTTTTTTGGGTACTGTTTTTGTTACTATGTGCATCAACTTAGAGAGGTGTGAGTGATGACAATGTTGACCGTATGATGTTACTGTAAATGAGAATTCACCCTTTTTGTATGTAAAACTATAGTAATTCTGTTTTTGAAGTTGGTGTCAATTGATTTACTTGGTTTTAATGGTCATTGATTTACCTGTAAGTGTATTTTCCCCTAATGGTTTTAAAGACAAAAGTAAACCACCATAACACTTGCCAATTACAAAATATGTCCACACACAAAGTGGTCTACATTTAACAATTTCAAAGTATGTCCAAAGACACACAAAACATCACCTAAAAAACACAACATCCACAGCACTTACCCATTATAAAATAGGTCCACACACAAAGTGGTCAACACAACCAACACATATAAAACACATCCATAACCAACACCAACATAACTTAACTGAACCTAATAATAACTTATCTCAGATGCCATTAAAATGATGGGCCCCTGTAAGTCCACAAATGAAATCATTTTTATCAAAGTTAACCAGCATGTTTTCCACGACCTTTAAGCACTTTACTGCATTCACGGTTCTGTGATTCATGCTTGGTGTAGAAAACCTGACACTAGAAATGTTACCATGAATACATGTAACATAGAGTTCCATTCCACTGATGAACGAAAAATGGCATACATCTAGTTGAAGATGATAACTGCTACAACGCTTATAAAAGGCAAACAACACTACCTACTATAACAGAACAAAAAAAAAATTGCACTTTGATCATCCATATGCCAATGTAACAATCACATTATGTATGTTTTGCTTCCAATATTGAAACTTTAGAAAAATGGTGACGAACAATTGGCCAGTTACTCTTAATTGTTGTCCTTTCAATTATTCAAAATTTGTGACAGCAGTTTCTTTCAGCAGCCAATAAGTGAAAAATTGTATTGCATTACTTCTTACGCAAGTACAGGAAGCCAACTACCACAGAGACACCAACAACGGCTACAGGAACAACCCAATATTGCTTTGTAAAATCCATGAGCGTCTGGGCATAATCTGTTTGCTTCTTGGAAGAAATTTCAAGTTCTGGAATAGCTGGGGAAGACGTGTCAAGCTCACCAATGCAAAAGGTCTCCATGAGCTCCTTTGCACTTTTGCTATGCCCAGCATCTTCAAAATCGTCTGTTGCATCTCTCCCTTCAAAGAAATTAAAGCAACAAGACATATCAAGAATTCCATCAGTAATGTTGATGGTAGATTTTTTAATTTGAATACGTCATGATCCTGTCCAACTATATCATAAATCATCCGTAAGGAAACATAAGAGAAATACCAGTTGCATCAAGTACTACATCATCTCCACCAGGGTGCTCATCCAAATAAGATGTCACATCGTATACCTGCGAATGACCAAAGACACTTTACATTATAACAGCAAAGACAGAGAGTAATCAAAGCAAGAGACCTATATACATGTACTGAATGCGCATTCAAAACTTTCAGATATGTGACATCTTTTACTTTGGTGACCCAAACTCAGACAGCCATGAAGTGGAGGGAAATTATCATCCACCAGTAGGTTTATTCGCTGTTGAGAGCAGAGGAAAAAAAATAAAAGGTGCAGCCCCCGGGAGGGAAGCTGCATGCTTAATATAAAAGCTAAAGAATAACAAGCAGAGTAGAATAACCATGTCAATCAACCATGCTTATACCAATTATATGTAATTAACCAGCAACCAGTCACCACATTATTCTATGGGAAGACTTTGCAAGCTATTTCATAGGTAAATTGCATCAAAAACTATTTTCATTTTTGTTTCAATAAAGTAAACTCCCGAATTCCAATAAAAAAAGAAAAGAAAAGGATGTTCTAATGATCCAGACAAGACTAATAGCAAGGAAACCCCTAAAAAAAAAGCATTTGAGTACTATAGTTGTATACTGCACACCTTGATAATTTAGATCATGTTTGATAACGTATTTGAAACACCAGAGCACACTTTTCATCCAATTAGTTACTAACCGAAATACTTTTCAAAACACAAGACACTTTTTAGAAAACTTTCCACCCTTTCCTACAAGGATATTTTGAGAAACCATATGCTTAGTTACCAACGAAAAAGAGGGGTGGTCACTCGGCCAACCTCAACAGAAGAGAGTGGTGGTAGCGTGGGTTGTGCAGCCACTATTAGCGGAGGAGAGGCCTGATTTTTTTACCTTTTTTTTTTAAAAAAAAAAAATTATTATTATTATTATATTGAAAACATAGATACACTAAAAAGTTTACCAAACAATTTTCTTCTATAGACCCCACAGACAACATTTGAAATTCTTCTATAGACCCCATACATAACACTTTTCAAATGTGACCCCCACTGAAAACACTTCTCAAATTTTCACCTCTTTAAAAACTCTTTTCAAAGCACAATACAAAAACACAATTTTCAAAAACTTAATGAAACATGGCTTAATGTCTTGATATTGCTATCCATTTTTCATGGGGTGCTTGACAATAAAACTTAGATATTGTTTTCACAAAGTGCCAAATAAAATTGGTAACTACAAGTAGACAAATGGGCAATATAAACTGGATGCATATAGTGATGACGTTTAGGCACCCAATGAATTAAAAATTATATTTACATATTTTACTAAAATATAATTCTGATTATTTATTCCAGTATACATTAAATGATGATATGATGCAATGACATAGGCACAAATGTCAATGTGAAAGAAAGCATATACATAGGTCGATGAGGATGTCAATCTCTATCTTCAACAAGGGTAGACTTCTTATTTCTGGGTCCTTATTCTAGGAAGAAAACTTGGTTTAGATTTTACAAAAAGACAGCATAACCAGGATGTAGGAGAGAGTACAGCAACCACTGAGAGAGACAGAGTGCATTTATATGTTTGTTCCCAAGCTGTGGGGTTCTGGAGGTCATACCTATTCCCCTAAGTGAGATCCTGCATTGGCATAAGGAGCCTAGAAATTCCAATTTGAGAAGTTATGCTCATAAAGTTCTTTGAGAGGCTTAAAGAATTTTTTGCAAGTGGAAAGATATCAGTACTTCCAATGAAAACAAAGCTTCTTCTCTGTCCAGAGATAGATAAGGAGGTCAAGAGAGGAGGATTTCATCCAGATGAGGATATCCAAATGCCTAGAAAGTTTACCATAGCTACAACACTGAAACTCTGAGCTCATCCCAAAAACCACTTGCAGAACAACTATGAACATAGTGCCAACAAAATGATGACCAAGCTCATAAAGACTTCCAGTCCGTGCTCATTACTCAAGGCAGGGTGTATGACGGTGAAATGTTACTGTTTAAAGCATAACAAGAATCAGCTGCATCAGAGCTAAGATGGTCCTTGAGTTATTTGTATTGTTGTGTAAGTATTACATAATGTAACAAAAGTAGTTTCTGCAAGTGATATAATATTCAAATAACATACATAACCCCAACTTCCCACTGTGTCACATCAAATTACAACTTAAGAAAATTCAAACTTAGCCCAAGCCCAGCATATTTGCAACCCCATAAACACTAGATATATAATAATGCTATCAAAATACCCTGGAAAAAAAGTAGTGAAAATGCAATTTACATTTATTCTTGATACATGCAGGGGCAAAGGCCTGAAGCAAACATTTGATAGATCGAGAGGAATAAGCTTGCTGCCTCCTTTTTCTAAAAGTAACAAATGGTAATAAAAATTTCCAAAAAGAGGTGCAACCCTAATGTGTGTGTGTGTGTGTGTGTGTGCACTCACGGGGTGTTAAGTCTCACATTGCTTACCAAGTGAAATTGAGTTTTATAAATGATTTTACGGAAGTTCTAAATTGACTAGTTCTTTTAGGGTAATAACGCACATATGGCTATCGCTTTTCTTAAGTCGTTACAAATGGTATCAAAGTCAGATTGTAACACCATATGGTATTGAAGCACTACATCACGTATCCCTAACGAGGATGTTAGAGGTTTAAAGGGTGGAGATTGTAACACCCCGATCTTACAATAAGAAGATAAGTAGTCCATATAAAGTGAGTGATTTATAAATACACTCATACGTGTTAAGTCTCACATTGCTTACTTATTAGGTAAAATTGGGCTTTATAAGTGATTATAGAGATGCTCCAAATTGATTAGGCATTTTGGGGTAATAACGCAGATGTGGTTAGAGTTTTCCATAGGTCATTACACAACTAACCTTGAACAAACGAAACATAAGAGTCCATATTTCCCCAACTAAGCTTCCTGCTCCCTCCTAATATTGCTCGAGTAAAGCTAACGATATTTAATAAAGATAATCAAACAAACATATGTACTTGTGTTTGTGAGCAATATAAATATATTTTCAGAAATAAATGATGCAGTACATTTTTGATTGTCAAAGCCTTCATGCTATTGCATCGATTTCACAGGGAAGTTACAAAGCAGGCAATGGCCTTAAAAAACTTAAACCTCCATAACAAAGCATCAAATCAATCAACACCAGGCTCTTGCAAATCCTACTACACCTAGACAAAACCCATTAAGAATTTGAACTTCAAACATAATGGCCACAAACTTACACAACAAGTTGCACTCAAGCATTAAAACTGAGCAGCAAAACCGATCTCAGAAGAAAGTTATCATACACCCACAAACCACAGATTCAAAAAACGAAAAAACAAACAAGCAGTACATGAAGATGATCTAATAGCTTCGAAGACATCACAAACCCACAAGCTCATCCATCGACGAATACGATATACAGCAGAGAGTGAAACCCAACAAATAAAAAAGTTAGAAACATAGAAAAAGAAAACAGAAAGGCACATACGGGGAAAGGCCTAAGTAGAAGCTTACCTTGCCATCGATGACGACCCAGCAGTCATCTTTGGTGTTGTGTTCCGAGGTTTCTTGCATTGTATAAAGCTTCGTTAGAGTCGGCATCTTTGGTGGGTGTTCGGTCAACTACGCCGCAGGTATTTTCCGGAGCCAAATTCACTTTGTTTTAGCCTCTGCGTTTAGAGCCGAGTTTTGTTGGGCTTAAGCAACTTGTGCTCTCGATGATGAGTCGTGTGACAAACGCCTAGCGTTTTAGGTGAGAAAAAAAAAATTAAAAATTAAAAAAAATTACATATTTTTATTAAAAACCAGCTTTAAATTTATCAAATTTATATTTTATTTTTTTCTAAAGTTATGAAATGGGGATGAAATAAGCCTGAACCTGTTTTTTATTAAAAAAATATTATAGATTTGATAAGTTTAAAACTGTTTTTTAATAAAAAAATATAATTGTTTTTATTTTTTATTTTTTTTTCTCACCTAAAACGGACGCTAGGCGTCCGTATGTGCGTCCATCACAGACGGACGCCTAGCTCTATTCCTCAATGATTCCTCTGGTGAAATAACGGTTACTCACAAGAAGAGATTATTATTTCTCCAGGGCCTGCAAGGCCTGTCACTATTTAATTGAACATTGCAAATTTTACTAATTAATTTAGCTGAGAATTATTTTTTTGTATTAATTATCAATTTTTGTAATGCACCTCTAAGAGCATTAGTATCTTAACTATCCATTTTTACTATTTCATTTAAATATTATTTTTTTAAAAAAAATGTCTTTATTCTTTCTCTAATAATTATTATTATTTTTTTTTAATATTTATCTTTTACTAATTGTCATATTTTTGAATATTTGTCTTATCTTAACAGTTACACGATTAAAAATTTATCTTTTTTCTAATGGTAATAATTTTTTTAAAAATGTCATATGCTTTCACTATAAATAAGAAATGGGAGAGAGGTTGTGGGGAAGAGGAGAAAAAGAAAAAGAAAAAGGAAGAATAAGGGAGAAGAGGGGAGTTGCGTGTGGGAGAGAAAGAAAAAAATAATAATAATAAAGGAAGGAGATAAAAAACTAACCAAATGCTATTTTAATTAATTTGTTAGTGTACACTATTGGTGAGTACTGTATACTCACCAAAATGTTTTTGTTGAATTGGTGAGGATGCAATAGGAGATTTTATTGTGTTTTGGTTAAATTTAAGTTATTTTGTTGAGTCAGTTAAAAATGCATAGTGTGGGTATTGCTCGATCGTGACAATATTTACCTCATTAAATGTAATAAAATAAAATTTGACTATAAAATAGATCTTTTTCATTCACTTAAAATGGAAGGTTCTATTCTCACAACTACATCCTTCCATAATATAAAGAAAGTTAAAAAAACAAAAAACAAAAAAACAAAAACAAAAAAAAAAACAAAACAAAAAAGGCCTGATCAATGGCTTGATCATAAAATTCTCATTACTATCACTTGAATCAAGATTTAAGGACAAATTTTTGTATAGGTAGGCTCAATCATAGCTATTAAATTTGGCTTGGGTACTAGCCCAGTCAAATGATTGGGTTAGTGAATAGTTCAAACAGTTGATCATTGATCATACAGCGATTGTTATTTATTTTTACATCAAATTTATAACTTCATCTGCCCTTTCCAATTTCTGTGTTGGTTCCTATGGAGTGCACCTTGCCGACGATCCTGGCTGCAAGCAAAAGACTCGGGTATAAGGGTTTCTTTCCACTCAATTCTAAGACCAAAAACAAGGAAAAAAAAACCTAAAATCTAAAATATTACAATATAAATTAAAACTTCTTGCAACTTAAAGATCATATCCGATAATTAATGGAAAAAAAAATCGTATTCAACTGTCTGATTGGTGATTAACTAATTAAGATGGTTCGGTCCAGCCCAAATATGATAATTATTGAGCTCCATCACAAGCCCTAGCACATGCATGGCTAGCTTGTGTTCAGGGGTGAAGTTACATGGTGGCTTAAGGGCTGAAGCCATCATATTTTTCTCTTTTTTTTTAAAAAAAAAAAAAAAATATATATATATATATTATATATATATATATATATATATATATATATATATTATTCCTTAAAAAATTAAATTCTGACCCTCAAATTTTTAATTTTTTTTAATTTACCTCCAAACTTCAAATAGTAGTTCCACCCTTGCTTGTGTTGTCATGCATAAACATATTGTCTTTATTCAGCACAAAAGTTTATTTTGTACAATACAGCCTATAGAAAAGTTCCTTTTCTTTTTCTCTTCTATTTTTGTTGATAAGAGTTCTAGGTTAATTATTTTTGTTCCTTGTTCTTTGCCTCTATTTTCTTTTCTGTTATTTTTCTTTTTTTCCCAACAGAACTCTGGCACTAGGTTGGTTGCTACTGATGAAGAAAATATATATAGGAAAGTCTTAAAACTAATGAACCATAGTAGTATCTATGTTTGTTTTGCTAAAGACATCTTACCACGCAGGCATGTACATCATCACACCCACACAATAACCTCCCATTCAATCTGTCTACTGCTTGAAATGCTAGCTCCTCCTCCATCAACTCCTCTGTATCAATAATGACAACAATAATAGTAAATATTCTAATAATAATATCATTTAAGCGGATAAAAAAAAAAATTAATAATTTAATTTACATTCAAACAAGCTTTACCTTGTAGAAGTCAACGGCGACAAGGTTAGCCCATCAGTTACCAGCCGCATTATAACATGTTTGAAGCTTATTAAGGAGATCTAGAGAATTATCTTCGCATGGGATATTTTTCTTGATTGGAAGTGCCGGAAAGTAATTTACCAGAACCAAAGACTTAGTTTTGTCATTGAGTGATGCTGACTCTTCACGGTTAAGGCAGCACCCTGGATGCATTCCACCAGACCCATCTGCAAATCTTAAACAAAGAAAATGCTTAACAACATATATATATCACACGTTATAATAATTGTTCGATCTGTTCTTTACATAAAATAATATATGTGCTACTCACGCTGATTTTCGACCATGTAGTTCCATTGGTAAGCAATCCCTTCACTTTCTTGCTTATGTTTATTGGAAGTGAAGACAATGAGCCTATGATTTTTGGCTACCATATGGTTGACTAGAGGCCAATCTTGACCATTTTGCGGCATATTTGACACTGGAAACCAGAACTTTGTCAAACCAGAAGCACTGAAAACTTTCATTAACGTTGGTGCTTCTACATGGTCTTCCAAAATTAGTGTTATGATTTCTGATGGATTTGCCCGTAAGAACGCTTCTACTTCCTTCATGTGTCTATAGCAGGTCTCTGATATATACAGGAAAGAAAAAAAAAAGGTCAAAACTAACACTATTTTTGCAATAAATTGGTTCAATAAAATATATAGTGAAGGTAAATTATATTGTGGTAGATAAATGAAATACTTACAAATGCAGTGAACTCATGACATTTCCCTTTAAAGGAATGGCACAACCAGACGTCTCCCTTGAAATACTTACAAATGCAGTCCAACAATATTAAGGCTCGAACTCCATTATGCAAATAGACAGGCTTTACATTGAGTACAAACATTTTGCAAAAGAGCAATGTTATTTAATAGATTGTTATATGACTATCATACAATTTAGTCTTTGAATCAGCACTTGTAAAAGAAATTAAAGACTAAATTTTACTGCTACGTTATTTCAGTATTATATCAGTCGTAAAGCAATTTACTAAATAGCAGTATTCTTTAATTGTGAAAACAATCTACAAAGGATGGTCTTACATTTAGCTGTCGAGAAACTCCGGAATGGGATGGCTCTTCAATAATGGAAAAAGAATTGTGGGTCATCAAATATGCGTATTTGTTGAAAGGTAAGGAATTATTCTGTCGCAAATTCATTATTAAGCTTGTTAGGGAAAAAGAAGTATGTGATAATAATAATAACATTTCTGGAATGAAATTCATCTTTCGAATGTTCATTAATTTGAGAAAAATGCAGCACTTCGATCATATGCAAAAATCTAATTATGGAATTTCATGAAAAAGCCGCTACTATATATTTTGATCAGTAGTGGCTAGCGTTTCCAATATGCTGGCCTGTTGTGGGGCAATCTGAAAATTGCATGAAATATCATTTATCACTCTTGATTTTTTATCACTTTTGCAATCATACTTTTCAACTTTAAAAAATGTTAATTTAGGATTAATTATCATCTTTTAGAAGTTTATAATGTCAACCTTCTCATCCAAATTGATTAGTGAAATTTTTAAAATACTCTTCAAATGTTTATAAAATTACAAAAATACCTTAATTTTTTTTAAAAAAAAAAATCAAGGATTTAAGGTTGAATTTTGACAGAAAGATTGACATTGCAAACTTCTTAAATATAGTAACTCTAAATTGACATTTTTTTTTAATTTAAGAGTATGATAACAAATATAATGAAAGATCAAAGGGTGATAACTAAAGTTTTTCCTTAGTGTAATGATATCCTTAAGATATTGATAAGTGGAGCAATACATCATGTAGTCAATAATGGATTTTGATTTCCAAAGGTTTCAATGAGAGAGATAGATACATACCAGCAGCTTGAATTGGTCTGTAATGGTTGATCTTACACATCTTGAACCCTCAAATCTTTTAGGGCAAGAGGCACAGTATAGCCCAGAAGCACAACCATCCGATAAGCTTTCTTCTAGTAGCTGATATCAATCAAAAGTATAATTAGCTAGCTATAGGATCATACTGAAAACACAAATAATAAATAACTAAACAAGTGTAGAAAAGAACAAAAATGATGTCACTTGGTGCAATATTGTTGCTATGATAAGACGTACGGACCTTGCATCCTCCATTGGAGCAAATGGCTATGGCAGATTGGCAGCAGAAACACTCAGAAAAAATGAAACTATGATCAATGGTGAGCTTCTCAGGAAACCCATTGGAAGCTAGGAGAAACGTACAAACATTTGCAGTTCTCAAGGAATTTATATGACGGAGAAAAACGTTGCTGTGATCATGGAACAAAGCGCGAATAAGACTGACCTTTGCATCCTCCACTGAAGCAAGTGGGTATGGCATGCAGCAGTAACACTCGGGAAAAATGAAACTATGACCAATGGTAAACTTCTCAGGACGCAGGGAACCCTTGATTGGAAGGAACAACAAACATTTGGAGTTTTCAAGGAACTATGTTAACGGAGGAAAACGTTGAATATAAATGAGATTTGTCCTTTCGATGGAGCCAATATTCGACTAAGAGTAGGAATTGCACTACGCGTAGCTGAAAAGACAAAGTCCCGCTGGTAGTGCAGAGACCAAAATGCAGAGAATGACCAATTTGGCTTTGGTGTAATTTTTTTGTCCGGCCAAATTTAATTTTAAGTTTTCTTGAAAAAAGAGAGACATCATCCCAAAGGGATGAAGTGTAGCATATAACATTATTTTAAATATTGAATAATGTTATATATTACACAGCTATTCTACTATGCTGACTGAACAATGCTAATCCAACCTTAAATATCAACCCTTGTTAAAAGAAAAAAAAAAAAAATTAATGGTAGATTAACAATGTTTTGTCAGCATAGTGAGATAGTGGTGTAATATACAGAATCACTTTTTATTTGATTGACTCAAGTTCTATCGTGTACCGTGACAAAAAGCAGACATAAATTATTTTATGGTTAAGATTAGATGTCACAGATTTAATGATGTATATGTTGTCACATCATTTAAAAATTTTAAGTTGTGTGACATCATGTATACCATTAAATACAAAAAAATAAAATCTTAATCATGAAATGACGTCTCCATTTCCCTTGAAATGAAGAGAAAAATTTTTCCAAAATTATTTTTCTAACGAAAACATTTTCTCATTTATAAAAACCAAGTCTTACATCCTAATCCGGTAAACCCCAGCAGGCAAGTTGCACTTTATATATATCGAAACAAGCTGATCAAGGGATTGGAGCATGGGAGGATTGCATACATAATAACCCTAGAGTTTATCCTTAATTCATATTTAACCTCTAAGTTCAATTCCATCAATATGCACTCTAGGGCTTTTAAATTATTAAAATTTATAGCTTTTGTAGGTCAATGTTAACTATAGGTCACAAAAACCCATCGTAAGCTCGAATCATTCCATGCAAATTATAGATTCCATTTTGACATTAAAAAATTATTACAAAACAATTTTGCCCATGCACAAAAAGAAAACCCTAATAGATAAATGCAATAAAATGTCGTCATTTTGCAAGTTCTTGCACTAAAATACCGTTTGGCATTTACATGAAGTTTTTTTTTTTTTTTTGGCGTTTTAATTATTTTTAATAGTAAAGACTCATAGTGAAACCCATTTACAAAATTGTTAAAACTATAAGGTAAACACTTGTGTAATTAAAATGTTAGCATTTAATTTATATTTGAAGTCAAAGCGACCAATGAGGTCTTCTCACAATGAACTCCCCAGGGCCCCACCCTCCAACAAACCCATTTTTCCTCTTTTTTGTCCTTTAAATAAGAACCTAAATATGTGATGCATTTTCAAACCTTTCATGTAATCACATCAACATATTTTGCCTTTTCCCCTTATTTTTTTGATCTATTTCCCTAAAAAAAAGAAAGAAAGAAGATTAATTCCCATTACATTTTTAGCGAATGATGCAGCATAACCTTTAAAGTACCATCTGGATGCTCATTTTAGAAGACCAATGAGCCACAGAACAAGTATTTGATTACATCAATATGTTTATACTACAGAAACTTTCAACAACACTCATGCACGTTTTGGTGGCACATACTGCACATGCTCATCTTGGCATAAATTCTGCAAAAAAAATGTGCAATAAAATGATCAATTGAAAAGAGTCATAGTTAAAAGGTCAAATCAAAAAGGAACAAAACAGATAAATATTATGGTAAATGCAAGAAGCATGGTGATTCTGAAGAATTGTAGTTAGTTTCACAATATCAACAAGCCCGGTTTATTTAAATGGCAATATCTAGTTTTCAAATGCATGTTAACTGAAATTTTAACAGAAATACTGGTGCTGCACATTCAGGAACACATGCTACATTTAGCCTTTGGGGTGGCGAAATTCAACCTAATCCACAAACACAACCAGAATCAGTCAAATTTGTTCAACCCCCAATCCAACCCATTATATTTTTCAGATTGGATTAATGTTGTAAATCAAGAACCTATATAGAAAGGACAAGTGATGGTGATTGGGCTTGTGCTTGTGCTTAAATTGCCGATATTCATTCTTTTCTTGGCTTTTGAGTCAAGAAATTATTGGACCGGGCTGATTTTTTATCAACCATTTCCAATTGTTCCTATTCTCCTTTGGTGCTGCATCGCTTGGGCTTGTACTGTGTTTTTTTTTTTTCTTTTTTCTTTTATATCTTCGCCCTAGTTATAGCAAGGTCAAGGTTTAACATCTAAAACCATATACTAAACAAGTTGGATAGCATTGGACACCAATGTGGGGCCACCATACTAAATCTCATTCAACCCTCACCCAAGTCATTTTAATACCTACTTACTCTGTTAAATAGTCCCTTTTTTGGCCTAATTATGAACCACTCCAACATCCAGCAAAGATAAATAGCGAATTTATCGAATCACACATTTTACTGCAGTTGCAAGTTTTGAGGGGAGGAGGGGTGTTCAAAGAGAGAGAACAAAAAGGATCAAGAAATGAAACTCAACGTCCATTCCCTCCATCCCATGTTATTTGTCCTGCTTGAAAATTTTAATTTTAAAGGGATATAATGTATTGGCTTTCAAATAAACAATTTATATGTTCAAAACTACCCTCAATGTAAACACAAACAAAAAAAGTGTATTGACTTTTCAAATAAATTAAAGGGTAATTTAGGAAAGTTATTAAAATTGTGTGCATTGACTTTTCAAAGTTGACAATATTTTTTGATATCCAAAGACAGATAGAAAACCCACAGTTATGGGGACGAAGTGAAATTCTAAAGACAGAACCATAAAAACATGCAACATGAGCATTCGCTCAATGAGAAGAATGTGAAAGCAACCATTACATGGAGTAATGCTTGAGACCATCACTTTTTCCAGAATTCATCCAGAAAAAGTGATGTGGGATGCCTAAAAGGTAGTTTTGCATTCAACATTTACTCCTTTATATTACCTTTTTGCCATCCTACATCACTTTTTTCGGATGAATTCTGGAAAAAGTAAAAAGTGATGGTCTCAAGCATTACTCCAACTCTCAATAGCATTACAAGCATATACTCGAACTCTACTAATTTGCTTCAACTGCAAATATTACACGGACAAAACAAAAATAAAAAATAAAAGGATCAAGATATGATGCTCAACAACCAGTTTTCTAGGGAAAAAACCATAGAAAATCAAGCATAAACCACGCTTCAACAAATAAGAATATATGTGCAACCATGCGTCCACTATCAATGGCACTAGGCTTCCTGACACCTAGGGGGTACAATTTTGGCCAGTCACCAGGAATATTCTAGTTTCAACATTGGTACAATAACAACATTGATATTCCATTGAAATGTTAAAAACGGATCCACTAATTGATTTCCTTAGTCTTCTGAAAACTATATGACAGGCTTATTGCATCACATCACCATTAACAACACACCAATGTTGCTAACCACATTGATGGCCAAGAAAATCCTTCGGGAACATTTTCGGGACATTATTGTCAATTCACATATGATATTAAAAGCAAAAGAGATCATTAAAGCGAACAATGAGGATAGATGAATAGTTTGTATGATTAGCATGCAAGATTCAACAATAAAATTGACCACTTTTTGTATTTATTTGAAAAAAGAGAAACTTATTCGCAAACTAACATAAGTCCGTCCTATAATTAAATAGAACTTGAATTGTACATGTATAAAAAAAACAAACCTGCAAGTCCTCTGGAAGAGCCTCTGAGACCGCAAGAGTGTAACAACCAGGGGCAAATTTTCCTGCAAAAATTTCAAGGGGAAATCAAACTCTAAACTACCAACGACCAAATCTCACAAACTTAGGCTTTCAAATGCAAAATTGCGTATGGACCTAAAAGACTTTAAAAGATCTAAAAATAAGTATATGAAAATGTTCAAACAAGTAGAATAACATTTTGATTCTTGAGGAAACATCACTATTAGCAGATAATAAAAGCCTAAGGGTGCTCAAGAATCAAGCCTAAAGGTAAAGGTAAGCACTCATAATCACCCTTCTAAGTTTCTAACTGTTCCAAAATTCTGAAAATTATGTGCAACAAAAGCATGGTAAAACTCAATTTCCAATTCAAGAGGGAGAGTATAACAAATATCAGACCACAAGCAAACTACTCAAATATTACAACCATCTGACCACCAACCAATGCTTCAAATGGCATTTATTTGAAGCAATTACTCTAGAAAATTTACTTTATAACATCAAATGCAATGTTGAACAATATTGAAAATGGTGCTGCCCATGTTTTTAAGTGGCTACTATTTATTTCTTCAAGTATAGGAGTACTGGTGAAGGTAAAACTCCAGGGTCCCCCTTCATTTGCCATAGATTTACTACTGATTGGGGACAATATACGAGAAAGCACCTAAAGCTAATATGTACAAAGAACAAAAACAACTGTTCATGTGAGATGGACTTTGAAGCTCTAGCATGTGTGGGAGGAAGCTTGGGTTTTACATGTAGGTATACTAAGAATAGAGTCTATCTCCTCCAAGATCTTTGAACTGCAACACGAGGTTAAGCGTTAAATCCTCAAAGCAAGATGGTTCTACTTTTTTTCTTTTCTTTTCTTTTTTTCAGTAACAGGAATGTCTAAGAAAGTCACCAAAACCTCAAACCATATGAAGGTGCTCGAAGAGAGCACCTTGCAAATACAATTCCCAATCATTCGAAACACTGCAAAAACTCTCAAAACTAAAAGAAAACCCTCAACAAATTGACTTGAATAGTTAAAAAGGTTTCTCACATTAATTCCTGCTAGAAAAAATGTCTCCTACCATCCCCAACTATGAGATAAAGCTGATCAGAAATGATATACCAGTCAATTCTTATCCAAAGTCCAACACCCTGAGGCACCCTCACAAACAATCAAACCCACAATGCATAATACTTAGATTGCACCATATACCAACATAGCCACTTACCTATGAGGATTCAGTTATAGGCTATATGTTTCCTAATTTTCAAGCATCCTTCCCAAAGAAGAAAACATGCAACCTCTAAAAAATTTTCCTAACCAATGCTTTAAAAGTTGTAGGCATGATGGAAGGTATATGCTTAGAATGCAGACCATTGCGGCAAGCTGACTGGGCATAAGGGCATGTGATACCACTTACCCTAGAAGGTAGACTATTGATGTGGTTGGTTTCAATTAACGTAGATATTTTCTTAGAAGTTAGAACATGATAAGGCAGTCTTAGTATAAACTTCCATCATTGTAGCCTTGTTATGGACAAATACATCATAATCTAACTAAGATAGAAAAACTGATTTTCTGTTTTGCCTTTCGAATAAGTGTCAATAGGAAAGAAAAAGGATGCAATTTTTGCATTGACAAAATTCATGCATCAGAATTAAAGTGAACAAAAATTTTGAAATATGATTTGTCAGAATGGTAGTAAACTAACAGTGACCCAGACACACCTGCATAGCATGCACCTATATGTTTTGATAAGTAATCGAAATTCATTAAAAGCGGAAAGGTGCAACCCAACCAAACAGGATGTATACAAAAGAAGCACTTATTCAGGAAAAGAAAAAGATCAAGGAAATCACGAAAACTAGAAATATGAAAGTGATAATTAGCAACCGCCCAATGGTACCTTTAAATCCACCACTATCCTTAGGCGGTCTTCAAAGCTACAATCATTTCTTTCTTTCTAAAAACACCACATTATGTAGGACAGGATCATCTTCCACAATGCCGCACTATGAAACTACCAAATGGATCTCTCCAACATGCAAAGAGATCTACAACTCGACTTGGCATGACCCAATCTAACCCAAATAGACTAAAAATAGAATCCCAAAGGCGCTAGCAACCTCACAATGGAGCAACAAATTGATCAATGGTTTTCCCACTCTTCTCTATATGTTATCAAACTAAAATAATAATAGCCCCGAATGATCTCAGTATAGTTTCAAAATTGTCTGCTCTGAGAAGAAAGGCACTTGTATAGCACGCCTGTAACTACCCATATATAGCACTTATTACTTACAAGCTTCAGTAATCTTGAAAAGACAATAACAATTCATTACCCTAGACCTACAAGAGCTTCTGAAATTCATGTAATAAGAACTCTCTCATTGTAAAAATACGCCAATATTCTCACAACTACTTTCGATCTATTTGTTCATTTTGGAAAAGCAGCCTATATAAAAATTCTTCTTGCTTGATACTTAAAAGAAGTGTTTGCAAATTTCAATAATTCCAAAGGATAAAGGGGACGGGGGGAGATTTTTAAGTGTGTGCCAAATTCTGAGAGCCAAAAGGAGAGGAGAAAAGAAGAAGGATGCCAACGGAAAAATGTGTGTGAAAAGGTGTTCAACATACCAATTCGCAACCACCGAGCAGCCCAACTTCTACTTGGATCCATGACTGAAATTATCCTGCAAGGGCCACAATGAAAGGAAAGGATTAAAATAAGCAACAGCAGGCAAGGAAATTTCTGCACCAAAATAAATAATCACGGTACAGTATCGCCCCAAAGTTACAATCTTTCCTTGCATTATTAAGCATGTTCTCTAATCTAAAATGCTATTAGACTAACTAAACTGGTCACACCATTTTCTTCCTAAGAAAAGTGCGCAAAAATAAAATTAAAAATAACAACTTTTGTTGAACGTCGTAGTAATACATGTTTTCCAGTATTCAGAAATTTCAAATTAATTCAAGTGAAGTAAAGCCAAATGGGGTTGTCTTGGAGTGACTTGGGCAAAGGTTTTGGCCTTCTTTAAGAACAGGCATTCAAAAACATCTTGAAGGACAGAGAAACATCATCATCACAATATAACAACAACAAAAATAGTAGTAATAATAGCAAAGAAAGACGCGTACCCAGTGAAATTGGGGGTGGTGCAATCGACGACACGCTCATGATCCTCGTCCATCTTAAAGAAAGTACAGTTCTCGCACCCCGATTCCCTAAACTGTGTAATTTTTGTCAAAAGGAAAAAGAAAAGAAGCACATATGTATGTTAATCACTGGACTCGAAGAAGAAAACCCTATCGCAATCTGGGAGCCCATCTTTAAACCCAAGAGTGTGCACCTGGTCGTAGGTTTTGACGAGGCGGCAACGAAGGCAAGCCCGAAGCTCATGCCCGAAGCTCGTCGGAATTTGTGCCGGGGCGCTTCCCATTCTGAAGAGAGAGAGAGACGATTACGATGATTCACTGATCTACTACTTTCTACATAGACACATGTACTACAATATTTAAATAGTTAAATTACAACAATAATCTTATAAAGTTGATTCTTTTATTTAAACAGATAACTAATTATGATTTTTTTTTTAAAAAAAAAAATGAGGAGGGTTTCCTCCCAACAGACGGACTGGACCAGTCGCACGGCTACCTCTCTTCTACAACATACGGCCACTGCTCCCACCACAGGATAACGATTTTTTTTATTAAATGGTTAGTATTTAAAGTTAAAGTTGGTACTTTTCTTATTCAAGATGAAGAAAAATTCAATTAAACAGCCTCATTGACTCCCATTTGCAATGAACCAGGGACAATGGACATGGTAGCAATCCGCTCCCACACAAATCAACAATTAAGCAACCATCACCCACTTGTAGGAGACTACTTGGCCCAGGCTTCGTAAGACGGAATTGGACAAAGAAAAGAGAGTGCTCGCCAAAGAATCCCCAAGAGGAATCAAACATTTCCGATGAGACCCATGGATCAATTCTTAGATAGCAAGCACTAGCTCCCGTTGCGACTTAGAAGAAACTAGTCATGAAACTGAGATTTCAGATCAAACCCATCAAGAAACTGAGATTTCAGATCAAACCCATCAAGAAACTGACATTAAATCTCCTCCCAGGAATTTTCTAAAGTATTGTAAGGATGGAGAAGAGAGAGAGAGTTACCGGCTTATGCTCGACGGACGGAGACGGCGTGGGACTCGGCGGATGGTGACGGCGTCGTGCAGAGGGGAGAAGAAATGGGAGAGGAAGGAAGAGAGCTGTGGGAGAGAAACGAAGAAGAAAAAGAAACCAGGGGACGGCTGGGTGGGGGAAGAAAAGGGGAAGAAAAGGGGGAAAAAAAAAAAATTAAAAGGGTGACTGAGATAATATTGTTATTTTATGCTTTTTGGTAAAATATTAGGGTTAAAAGTTTTAGTAAAATTTAGGGAAAAGTCCACGTACCCCCTCAAACTACCACACAATTGACAATGTCCTTCTTAAACTTTCAATTGTGACAATGTCCCTCCAAACTACCAAACAAATGACAATATTCCCCAAATGACAAACAAAAAGACAAAAATAACCCTACATATTTTTCAATAACACCAAATACCATTTTTTAATTTTATTTTTTAAAAAGTAATTTTTAAAACGAAATCTTTATAATTTTTTTAAAATTTGAATTTGACTAATTGGGTTAGAGTGTTTATTTTTTATATAAAAAAAATTGCCAATTTTTTTTTTTTTAGTTTTAGTTTTTTCTAACCCTTATGAATTCGAAAATAATAATAATAATAATTTTAAAAAAAAAAAATTATAATTTTTAAAACGAAAATGTTTATAATTTTTTTTTATTCTTGAATTTGTCTAATTGGTTTGTAGTTTTTTATTTTTTAAAAATTAATTTTGTTTTTGGTTTTGTTTTTTATTTTTATTTTTGTTTAAGTCTTTTTCTAGCCCTTATGAATTGTAGTGTTTTTTTAAAAAAAAAAAAAATTTATTTAGTTTTTTTTTTTAAAGAAATTATTATTTTTTATTTTATTAAGGGTATTTTCGTCCTTATGGGGGACATTGTCATTGGTTTGGTAGTTTAGGGGGGACATTGTCACAATTGAAAGTCTGGGTTGGACATTGTCAATTGGGTGGTAGTTTAAGGGGGGTATGTGGACTTTTCCCTAAAATTTATTAGGGTTAGTTTATTGAGGCGACTAGGGAATGGTTTTTAATGTTTTGGTTAAATTTATTCAACTAAATAGTTGATACTATTTTGTTAAGTCTATTATGAATGCTCTAACAATTCATATGATATTAATGTTAACACATCTTTTAAAAATTGTAAAAAATATGACAACATCTATATTGTTAAATTCACTGATTTAAATACTTATCATGAGCCTCCTGAAGTAGAGGTTACTAGTTCGAATTTTCCTCTCTTCTTTTCTTTCTCTTGTGTGGACATGTCAAAAAAAAAATAATAATACTTATCATGAAATTGATTCCTTTTTTTTTTTTTTGAAGTGATTATCTTTATCTTTATTGCTTATGCAACTTTTGTTAATGACGTGAAAATTAACATATGTCACAATATTATTGGATATGACATGACATTTATTATAAAATTTAATGAAAGTGTGAGAGAGGGAAGAGTAATAATATATGTCAATTTTTATATTTATTTTGTGTTTATCAAAATGAATGTGACTTTTAAAATTACTATTTGATCAAAAATTTAATGATAATTTTAAAAATCACATCAATTTTGATAAACACAAGATAGACATATATAATTACTAAGAATGAAATGATTAAGTGATAAATTTTGAACTTCATACAGTGATATGATAAAAAGTCAAACTTAAAGAATTAAAACAGTATTTTTTTTTTCCCTTTATTTATTTAGAAAAAAAAAAAAAACTAATAATTAAGCTCGTTTTGTGAATTTGCTAATTGGTTTTATCATGGTAGTAATTTAATTATTTCGATACAAAAGTTATAAAATCTTCATAACCACTTAGTGCACTGTCTCTCTCCCAAGTGCATAAAATATCTTTCTTTCTTTTTTTCTTTTTTTCATTTTTTCTTTTTCATTTTTTTTTTTTTTTTTGTCTTTCGTTGGCAATTTGGGGAAACTTATTTCAACTAGAAAAATGCATTGGCATGTAGAGAGCTACACCCGTTGTCCCATTTAGACTACAAGGATCATTAATTGAGATAAAATCACAAAAATGGCATACAAATAATATGGAACCAACTTATATCTCTCCCTTTCGGATTTGTATGATCTCTTTCAACTTCCAGCACATGTTGGAATTAACTATATATGTAAATAAAGGTAGCATGGCAAATCCTAAATGTGAGGATCAAAACTTAAGCCAATAAGCCCCCAAAAATTCTAACTTAAAACGTTCATAGAAAATTTTACAAGAAGGAAAATGGATTTCAGTACATAGAAATCCAGAAAGAAAGGAAGATACTTTTTAACAGACCTAGAAAATTTAGACTCTATAATGATGAGGACCACCTTTGCAATTACTTGCCCTACAACAAACTGCTCATGCACCAATTTGTGTTCGGTTTGTCAGCCATCCATAGGAAAGTCTACAATAAGCCAAAAAAATCAATTGGATGTGGCAGCTGTGCTGTTAGCCCTTCCTCTAACCATTGTCTTAACAAAGAGCTCGCCAGCCCTATACGAGGATCGGACCTGCAAAATCAATAAGTCGAAAAATCTTGAAGGGATCTATTTTTGAGTCCAAAGCATGAAAACATTGAGCAAATTATTGACCCGCATTAGCCTGTAGAAATTAGCTTGAAGGGAGAGTTTTCATTTTAATTTTTACTGCAATGCCCAATTTTCCAATACTAGTGGATTCTTAAACTTATTCTAGTCCATCACGACACTAGTCAGTTAATAGTTAAAACCAAGAGAAACTACAATTATCCCATTAAACTTACACTTAAATTGTAATGTCTCCTAAACTTAAAAAGTTACAATTGACTCCCCCAAAATTACTTAGCCCTCTCCATTATCATTTTTTTGTTAAATCCATTGGAAATTTAAAAAAATATCAATAATACCCTTGCATTAAATTAAAAACTTTAAAAAACAAAAAAAATTGGGAGGAGACCCAAGGCCAGGCCGTGGGCCTCCCTCCCCAACTTGACCGTAGCTCATGACCGGGGAAGTTTTTCTTTTTTTTTACCTAAGGACATACTTGTAATTTTACAAAAATGATAGGGCTATAATTGACATTTTATCTATTTTCCATTGGATTTAACGAAAAATCCTGATAGAGGGGGATAAGTGAAAAAAAGCTAGGTAGTTTAGAGGGTCAATTGCAACCTTTTAAAGTTTAAGATGACATTCAATTTAGGTGTAAGTTTGAAGATGATAAGTATAGTTTTCCCTTAAAATCAAGATGGAGTTGTAAAGAGGGGGCCTGTTACTCCAATTCAGTGGCTGATTTGTATTCTCAAAAATATCAATTCAAATGAGATAAAAGGCAAGAATATTATCATCATAAAATGCAAACTATAACAAGAGCTCACCAGTGGACCACTGGCAACATAACGAAATCCAATTGACTCCCCATATTCCTTCCAGAAGGCAAACTTTTCAGGCGTAACGTACTCTTTGACAGTCAGGTGTAATGGAGTTGGCTGTAAGAATTGTAAACACTTTCAAGTTAATATCTCTATCAAGAACGAGACAAATAAAGCTACTTGGTTTAAAATAAGCTGAGGCAACCTGAAGTCCCACTTGAACTATTCATGCAACATCAGAATTACCGAGAGCTAAGTAGTACCAGATCACAGCCATGGCCCATCTAAGATTTAAACTAGATTAAGCTCTGCCAAAGTTACAGGCATAAACTTGGGCAGGACTCAAGTTAAAATGATCCCATATGTCATGTACCTCAAGTCTCAAATTTCACTAAATCATGACTCATGCACTGATCACTTAACGAAAATAGAATGAACTAGGGTAAATTACACGAACCTCACTCGAGGTTTGGGGAGATATTTCTGAGAGGTAACCTTGTCATTTGAAAAATCAAGAAATAGACAATGGTGGCTCGATCTAGTGCAAAGGCAGAGTATAGGGCTTTAGCTCATACAACTAGTGAATTGACATGGTTACAACATTTCCTTTAGTAAATTGGATTTTCAATTCCTACACCTATTCCTTTATATTGTGATAATCAAGTTGTCATGCACATTGCTACTAATCTAGTGTTCCATGCGAGGACAAAGCACATTGAAGTTGATTGTTATTTCATTCGGAATAAAACACTGAGTGGAAATATCTCTACACCCTTTGTGAGATCTCAAGATCAACTTGTTGATGTGTTCACAAAGTCTCTTTCTCCTAGCCGATTAGAATTTATTGTTTTAAACTGGGCTTAGATGATATATATGCTCCAACTTGAGGGGGGTATTGAGTGAATATATGAATATTTAAGGAATAATATGTAATTTCTTAATAGTATAGGGAGTAATATGCAAGCCTTCTAGAAGAAGGTCGGGTGTCCTAGTGAAATGTCCCCTAGAGATGTACAGAATATTCCTGTAATTGGCTTTTCTATTTAATGGACGACGGAAGAGGAATGAGTTACGTTCAATTAGCTCCATTCCGTTTCATTGCTTACATTCCATTTCTTCAACCTCATTTCATTACATTGACAATGGTTATTAACCAGACTTGTTATGTGACAAGGAAAATCAGGAAAAAAAAAAAAACATAGCAGCATCAGGAGGTAGTGTCATTTCTAAAAATGAAGCTAAATCCTTGACATTTCCTCAAACCTCAAGGGAGTTTGGTATAATTTACCCAATGAACAATTGCATATCAACTAACCTGTAAATACTGTCCAAGTGTCAGAATATCAACATCTATAGCCCTTAAATCAGCCATGGCTTCTTTCAACTCATCATCAGATTCTCCAAGACCTAACATTATAGAAGATTTTGTTATCATGCCCTCCTTGCTGAGTTTTGCATGTTTTAGAACTGACAAGCTCTGTTCATAACTGCATAAAAGAGAGACATACAAAAATCATAAATGGAATCAGCAATCATATATTCAGCACAGAGAAAGAAAAACGTATAGAAAAAAAGTACTATATATGGGTTAAGCCACCGAGCCTTGCACATCAACCCCTAAACTGGGTCCAGTTATGCACTCTAAAATCAAAAGACTGGGTCTGTCTGAAAATGCACATCCAAGTTATGCCATTAGCTCTGCTAGTTCATCAATTATCAGAAGATTCAGAGCATAATGCGTTGAAAGTGCATCTAGGGTTTCTAAAGAACACACACTCGCACAGCAACACAAGCACAAGGCAACAGCTGAGAAATTAAGTTAAACATAACTAACTTGCCAAACTGTCTTACAACTATTAGTGCTTTCCAAAGCTTCTTATCCCTATAAATCTTCTTGGGATATCACACCAGCTTCTTCTAGTTATTAATTCCCAATTCCTTTTGGAGCGCAATGAAAGGCAAAAAGTAAAATATCTAAATTGGAAAACAGACTCTAAAGTTGCAAACTGTCATAGGGAGAATATTTTTTGGAAAAGAGGGTAAAAAAAAAAACATAAAGAAAAAAAAAAAGTTCGTCATATAGTATGCATATCACAATGACCAAATATGGCATGCAGAAACAGCACTCTCCTGAAGACATTCCTAAAGACACTAGTGGAACTGACATTCCTGAAGACAAATCAGAACCCATGTACACACTAGGGGAAGAAACAGATTGCTCTACTAATTTGGAAAGGAATTCACATACCCATCAAAATCAAATTTCCATGGAACTGACATTCCTGAAGGAAAAATCAGAAACCCGAATACACACCAGTGGAAAAACAGATCTTGCTCTACCAATTTAAAAAGGATTTCACATTTTAGAATGCGGAAACCCAGTCAGTGGTTGGAGAAAAGATAGATAAACTTTTAATGACAATGTGATTAAGTAACCTAAGCATCTAGAGAAAAAAGAATACTATCAGTCCATGTATGCATAAGATCACCAAGTTAGATTCATACACTTGAGGGAAGGAGAGAACAAAGAGGGAGAGAAACTCCGGGCCAAACCTGAAGATATATCTTTGTTGGAGGATCATACCTTCCAATGTGTAGAAAAATTACAGATTAGTTTCGAAATTTATTGGTTGTTATCCGGTAGCAAGTGGTGAGTCACTGGTAGAATTACCTGGAGTCATGACCAGGACCGCAACTTCAAAGCTAATACACATCAAGAATAAAATATTGACTAATCTTGATGCCATTTAATATCTAATTACCACGAGATCTAGTTATGACTCATTGAGGAAATTTGCTTTTATAATAACTACGACCCATGAATGAGTAACCAAAAGTGAATAACTATTCAGTAAAATTAAGCAGAATGATGACAGGCACTGCAGCAACTCACCCAGCCCTAGGATCTCTGACAATTCGCTGGAGCCGTTTCACAGTTTCGATGTTGTGGGCAAACACTTCCAATCCTGAGTGTACTAGAGTCTCTACGTCCTTCAAGTTGCCCCGGAAATCAGAAGTTAAGCACTCAACCATGATCTCAGGCTTGAGTTTCTGCAAAAGGAGTTGTATAATACCCAATCAAACCTCTGCTTTCCAACCTCTTTTGAGGTAATATGCATAACAAAACAAAGAAGTAGAAAGCACCTCGAGACCATAGCCAGAGAGATATACACACCTTCATAGCTTTGACGGTCTGAGCAAAATGCCCACTTCCTCCATCGGGTATATCATCACGATCTACACTTGTTAGAACAATATAGTCCACACTACAAATATTAAAAGAAATGCAAAAAAAAAAGATTTAGTTAAGTTCTCGTTCCAAATACTAAGAATTCTTATTTCACACTTCCTTCAAAATTAAATTAAATTCCAAAACATAAACAATAAAATTAAACAGCCCACAACTCTACAACCAAGAAATAACAATAGTTCAACAAGTATGAATGAAAAACATCACACATACCCCCAACTTGCAATAGCGTTGGCAGTGTTTTCCGGTTCCATGGGATCGGGCGGCGCAGGGTTTCTACTGGTTTTGACGGCACAAAATCTACAGCCACGCGTGCAAGTGTCCCCAAGAAGCATGATCGTTGCGGTCGCAACACCATCTCCGCCTCCGTTCCAACACTCTCCGATGTTGGGGCATTGCGCCTCCTCGCAGACCGTGTTCAGGCTCAGCCGCGAGAGCGACTCCTTCACCTCCTCGTACCTGTCCCCTTGCGGCGCTCTCTGCCTAAGCCACCCGGGCTTCTTCACGCTCGGGTCTCTCCCCGTGTAGGGGCCGATCTTCTTCGCTCCCGGTGAATCCGACGGTGCATGTGGTGGCCTCGTGTCGATCTTGGATGAATCCACGGCCTTACAACGAATCCGATGGTGGAAACAGAGACTAGTAGTAGTGTAATGTGGGGATTTGGAGTGTGGGGGTTTCGGAAATGGGATTGGGATTGGACAATGCTTCGAAAACGATTGCTGAAGCACTTTTCCCATTTTCGTTCAATGAAAGAGAGAAGGGTGTTTGATTGCTTCTTTGCGCGTGTGTGAAAGAAAGGCTCTGGTCCTCTATGCTCTTAGAGACAGAGGAGAGTGGCCGTTGGGGCTTTGGTTTCTCCGTCTGGACTTCAAAGGTCACGGCCGTTTTTGTTGGTTGGTTTGGTAGTTTTAACTACAAACCCAATACTCACTTGCTACTTACAAAATAATAATAATAATAATAATAATCACTTGCTAAAAGTCCAAAATGAACACCATCACTTGCTAAATGACATTAGAATTGAAATACCTACAAAACCCCAAAATGAACACCACCATATAAAAAAATAAAAAATAAATAAAAATTGCAAAATTGATCCTTCAGTTTGATGACGTGATAAATAATTTTCAAAAGGGATAAATAATTTTTTTTGTAATATATTTAAAAAATAAATCCACCACTCAATAAGTAAACATTAATTTGTAATAGTCATATATAATGAGCCCATGTTAAAACATGAAAACATTATTTCACAAAAATACTTTTTTTTTAAAACATCATTAACATTTTACTAAATCATCAAGACATTTCGTTGTAAAACATTTCTTTCGCAAATAAATTTTTTGTAAGCACAAGTTTCGTAAAACAACCTTTCATAAATCGATTTTTCGTAAACAACCTTTCTTAAAACTATCTTTCCTAAACATCGGCAAAACTATCCTTCATAAACATCTTTTCGTAAAGCTATACAAGGAGCTATAATCTCGTACTAAACCCCATTACAAGGAGCTATAATTTTCGTAAAACATCTTTTCTTAGAGCTATATTTTTATGCTCTAAGAAAATTCTATTTTTCATTTATAATTTCATGCAATAAACCTTTACTTACTTAAGAAATGAGTTTACTTACTTTATTAGCTTAAATCCCTTGTAATTATTCTTCCGTAGCGTCTCATCCGTCGACTAAAATTTATATCATTGTTAGTTGGACAGAAATTCCCTACAAACCAGCTTGTAAAAGTGACATGTGTCATTTAAACATGTGAAAAGCACATGTTTATTATTAATGCTATTAAATTTCAGATGTTTTATCATTAATGCTATTAAATTAGCATATAAGAAGCACATGTTAATAGTAAAACATGTGCTTCTCACATGCTTAAAGGACACATGTCACTTTTACAAGCTGGTTGTATTCCTACAAACCAGTTTGTAGGAAATTTCTGTCCTTGTTAGTTGACGCTTAATTAGGAAACTCTAAATCTTATTTTATAGCTAATTGTTTCTTAACTCTCATGTAGCATTTCTCACTTATCTTCAAACTATACTATATTACATTAAACTCATTAGTTATCAACCTAAGCAAGTTGGCTAAAATAAAAGCCTACTAAAATTGTTATGTTCTGCTTGGATAGATTGAATTGTAATCAAGTATTAATTGAACCATTTTGTCTCTCGTTCAATCGAATGAACTCCCACATCGATTGACTTCAAAATGCACTATTTTTTCTACACTAGTGACATGTTTCAAACTGTCATTGGTCCAATTGAACTATTGATCGGGCTATTATATTGTAGGTTCAATCGAACTAACCACATTGCTAAGCATTTTTTCACGTTTGAAAAACCTTTGAACCTTGATTTTCTCCCACCCACTATGCCTCTCCCATGCTACAACAATCTAAAACAGCATTTATATCATCAAACTCAAACCCCATCATTTGGCACAACTTCAACACAACCATTACTCAACCATAATCACAAAACACTATCAAAACACAACATTATAACAACAACATCAACAAAATATCCAAACACTGAAGCACACCATTATTAATAATACAAACACAACTACAGCCACAACACAAATTATCTCACAAACCCACCATCAATTTTACCATTGTACCATTACAAACACCATTTCATCAACAACAATAACAATATAACATCATTATTACCAACTATACCTCGACAAAACACACAACTCTCAACATACTAACAATCACTACATACTAAATGAAAATGGGGAGCTCTCTCTCTCTATGAAAGGGGATGGGGAGTTATTTGGTTTGATTTGAACTTGAAGGGAGAAAAATGATTTTCTCCCATCTCATTTTTCGTTTAAGATGACTATGACGCCCATTAAAGTTTTAGTTCGATGAAAGAAACCCAATTTCGTTCCTTGTAACCCTTTCTCAATTTAGTTAGGGAAAAAAAAAAACAAACCCAATTTCGTTTGATCAAGACGTGACAACTTGCATTAAATTGTCGGTCAAATCTCACATAGTCGCATGTGTAAACCCCTGTTTGAACGAACTATACTTCGATCGAACCAACTTGAAGAGTCTGCTTTTCGTCATTTGATCTCACTTACCGTGCATGTGGAAATGTCATTTCGTTCAAACAAATACCAAGTTCGATTAAATGAAGTACGTCAGACCCGTTTAATGCAAGTCATTTCTCACCTACCCGCACGTGTCGTTCTACCATGTGGAGATTCCAGTTTGTTCAATTTACCCCAAGTTCGATCAAATGAACTTGTCATAGTGTTTTTTATTTTTTTCTAATTAAAATGACTACTATAGTGATTGAATGCCTACAAGCGAATCGCACTCTATTTATTTACACCATAAATATCTCTTTATTTTTATCACAATAAATGTCCTCTATATTTTGTTTCTTTTTCAAATTTTCTTAAGCAAGATGTTACATACTTACAGTTGGCCCTACCGGTAGATGTTAAGCAAGATGTTAAGAAAGCTTTAAAAATTTTTAACATCTCTTCTAATAAAAGAGATGTTAAAATTAAAAAAATTTCACATTACTTTTAAGAAAGAGATGTTAAACATTTTTAACATCACTTTTATTAAAAAATGATGTTAAAAAATTTTTAGTACGCTAACAATTACATCACTTTCAAAACGATGTTTAAAAAGCGAGGTAATCGGTTTATCGTCGCTTTTGAGACCAAAAGCGATATTAAAACCCAATTTTTTTGTAGTGATCCCTGATTGCCCAGAGGGGGTGGTTGAACCATTTGCCACCCCCTCTAGCCAAATATGGGATGGCCTAACCACCCCAACTCCCATTTAGTTTTTCCTGTTTTTTCTTCTTAAAAATTTTGTCTTTTGGTTTTTTTTTATTTTTTAAATAACTTTTTTAAGGGTACGTACGTGTTTTATTTCACAATGATTATGATGAAAAAATGGCGGAATTTATACAGCGGAGGTTATTTGTTACAAAAGCATATCACAGTGAGTAATTTAATTTGTTACCTATGAAACCCAAGGAATTATTTGTCACAATCTCAAATCCACTCGTGTATACGCTAGATGATTTATTTGCTAATCAATTCTTTTGAAGAAAGGGATTTATTATCGCTATTTAATAATTTAAATAAAAACTTTGAAATTTACCACCGCCCTACTTTCACACATATATTATTTCTTCTCATTCCTTCAAATAATAAATAGTTAATACTCATTTTAGTTATACACATGCATGCATCGAATTAGCTATATGTATGGAATTCTATTATGTAAATTTTGAGACTTTGAAGTTTGGTACTAACAAACTCATCTTGTTATGCCGGAAATGGCAGTGGCTATTTTAGTGAAAATCTTTTCCTATTTTTGGCTATGGTAGTCCTTCTGGATTCTAAAGTCAGTAATATCAATACCTATTTTAAGTATATTATTATCTCTTTAACATCTTCTAATTAGTATAAAAGGAAGAGAATAACTTCTATAACCAAAATAAGTCACCTGACATATGTCAGGAGTTTTTGTGCGAAAAACTAAATTATTTGTTATTGTCTTCCACAGTCGTCTTCTAAATTCCAAAATCCTCGTTCTTCAAATTCTAACACTACCTTCCTCCATAAGCATTCGAAGGAAGGCTTTTGTGCATTAAGAGTCGCATCACAGGAGACGACACCAAAAATTCATTTATATGCCTTGACAGGCCAAAAAGTCTTTCAGAATCTGCAATGTACAAGAAGGGTTTGACCTTCGTGTCAAACACTTGCTATGATTATGTAAATTTATGGCATGGGGTAACTGCTATGGTTCCATTTGTTGGTTGGTCCATAAAGAATGGGCGCTTAAGACCAACAAAATGGCTGTTGTACCATTGGGGTGAGATCAAAGAATTAATGGTCAGGATCCTATTTTCAGGGATTGAGATTTCAACAATTTATTGTTCAAATTATTAAATGGTAAGACAGTTCATATATAACTCACCTATACAAATAAGTAGCTGGACAGCGTCAAATTTATTTAAACAGATGAATCACATGTAAATTCCCTATTAATTGCTGGAAATCCAATACTGTTTTCAAAGAATTTGGATCTCTCCAGTTCATTTGAACTGGAGAGGAGCCGCGTCCGTTTTCAACCGTATGACTGGCTTTGACCGTTTCTAACATCGTCTCCAGCAGGGTGCATCGCATGCATGGTTTGGGCTGGCCTATTTAACATTTCCCTCGTACGTTCCTTACAAACCAAAGACTAAACTAAACCAGATTAATTGTTGGTACCGTACGTCCATGGCACTCTTAGTGTTGTTCTGGTTAGCTTTGGGCTTCTTTGTCTGCGTTGCTCTGTTAAAATGGAATGATCTCAAGTATAGAAGGAAACGCTTGCCACCAGGAACAATGGGTTGGCCACTTTTTGGTGAAACTCTAGAATTTCTCCAACAAGGACCATCTTTCATGAAGAACCAGAAAGCAAAGTGAGTTTTTTTTCAAGATGGATTAATTGTCTCTTCATGTTATAGTGATTTTTTTTTTTTCTTTTCTGATTGTGAAATATCTTCAATAGATCTGGTGCGAGGGATAAATAATGGGTGTGTTTGATAATCCTTTATAGGAGATGTTTTTTGTGTTTTGATTGTAAAAGTGTTTCTATGATGAAATGAATTTTGAATTTTTTGTGAGTGTTTTATGATGAAAGTTGTTTGTTATTGTTTTTATTTTATCTTTAAGAAAAAAGAAAAAGGAAAGAGTAACTGGGCTAGCAAACGAGGCAAATTAAGTTTTCTTAAACTTTATTTGCATTCATATCTGTTGCATTCTCACATTAGTAATTATATTTATGTGTGATAAGGATAGAAATCCTTAATTGATGTTTAGGCCATGTAAACAAATCATGAAGGATTTCTATCATTATCGATCGATGTGCAATCAAGATTAATTGACAAAGAAAACATTTCTAATTCTGATTCTTGTGGTTGTCACTTGTCAGGTATGGAAGTGTTTTCAAGTCCCACATATTAGGTTTTCCTACGGTTATCTGCACGGATCCAGTGCTGAACAGATATATCCTTATGAATGAAGAAAAAGGACTTGTTCCTGGCTATCCAAAGTCCATGGTAGATCTTGTAGGGAAGACCAACGTTGCTGCTGTGCATGGTTCTGCTCACAAATTCATTAGAGGGTCACTGCTGTCTCTTATTGGTCCTGCAGCAGTCAAAGATCATCTTTTTCCATATATTGATAAGTTCATGAGACTTTTTATCGACAATTGGGATGGCAAAACCATTGACATTCAGGAAAAAGCCATCGAGGTACATATATATAATTATCAAAATCTCTAGAAACAGAAAGTTTTCTCTTTATACTATAATGACCTTAATTGAGAATGATCCAACCTAGCTCATCCATTAGACGTATTATAATCCGTGTGATGATGAATTCATCATCGTTGTTCTTTCTATAGTTAGAAGCCTATTTCAAACATGTTGGATAGGGCATTTGACCATTTTATCTTAAAATTAATAGGCGTCTAAAGAGAAAAGCCAAACCTTTTATAGTGCATTCGAAATCGCACTCCGTCAGTGTCGTCTACATGAGCATAATAGAATTGTTGCACCCCAAGCTTTCGCAACTCGAACCCCTAATACCATTTACTATTTCATTTGAAAAACAATTAGTGTACAGTGATGGAAGCCAAAGTCTTGGGGGCTATAGCACTCCCATTAAAATTTTAGAATTCTCCCTAAATTTTTTGTTTTTTTTAAGATATACTCTTAAAAATTTATTTTTTACCCCCAGGGCGCCAAGACTTATTTTATTTTTTATTTTTGTCCATTCCAAACCTAAAATCCTAGTTTTTCCTTGCCTGTAAGACATGTTTTAAGAGTTGTATGTTAAATCACCATTTATCTTAAAATGATGAATTTAATTATTTTAATTAATATTCTAATGAAATAGGGGTAAACTGTAAAGTCATGGTTCAAAATCATCATATCAAATCTCTATCTAATACTATATTAAATCAGTACTACTTATCTTAAAAGTTAAGCCGATTGGAAAAAATAAATTTAACATGGTCAACATGAGTTTTTCTTACTCTCCACATTTTTCTGCGTAGATGGCATTTTACATATCCTTCAAGCAAATTGTGGAAGCTGAATCAGATTTAATCTATGAAACTTTTAAAACGGAGTTTGAGAAGGTAGCAACAGGAACACTTTCATTGCCAATCAGCATTCCAGGCACAAATTACTACGAGGGATTACAGGTATATATATAATTGAACAACTAATTCCATCGATTAAGGAAGATTTTGACCAATTAATGTGAAATTAATTGAGATTAATCTTTAATTTACAGGCAAGGAAGAGACTCATCGGAATCTTGAAGCAAATTATGGCAGAGAGGAGAGCTTCTCTGAAAAATCATAATGACATGCTGGCTGAGCTTCTAGGAAACGAAAATACAAAATATGATCTAAGCGAGGAGCAGATCTGTGATCAAGTATTTACGATTTTGTATTCAGGTTATGAAACTGTCTCCGTTACAACGATGATGGCCATCAAGTATCTCCATGATCATCCCAAAGCTCTTGAAGAACTTAGAGTGAGTACTCGCAGTTTTTACTGATCATGCATGTTTCAATATATATTTTTGTCATCATGCATGCATCATGCACGGTGTTCATAATTCTGTTCTGGTTTACCTCAATCAGGAAGAACATTTAGCAATACGAGAAAGAAAAGGAATGGAGGAGCCAATTGACTGGAATGACTACAAGTCTATGAGTTTTACCCGTGCTGTAAGCAAATCAAAATTTCAAATAATATTACATGTTTTTTTTAAATAATAATAACAATAATAATATTAAATCAAGTATATATATTAATTTCTTTCTCTTTATACAGGTGATCCTCGAAACCTCGAGGTTGGCCACCGTTGTGAATGGTGTACTGAGGAAGGCAACACAAGATACAGAATTGAATGGTATGTTCAACAAATTAACCCATAAATTCATAATTAAGCCTTTGCAGTTAAGGTTAATTTGGCAACATAGCATAAGTTGGTATTAATTAGGGATGACTATTCGTGTTCATGCATCAGTTTCGAGTTATGTCGAGACATGAGTATAAGACTATATAAGTTAATCATAATTCGATCCATTTAATTAAACAAAACAAACTCCTCAATCCTACCCGCTAATCTCGTGTTGGGTTTATGTCAGAAATTATCACTTCTAAATGTCACGTATCGGATTTTTATCGTATCAAGGCATGACGATAAGACTATATTGATCAATCATAATCCGACCTATTTAAGTAAACAAGTTAGACTACTTAATGCTAACCCATTAATTTTATGTTAAATTCATATCGAATTCACTAATTGTATAAAAAATTGTCAGTCCTAATCAATATAATTATAAAACCAAAATTGGCAAGTGATGTTAGTCGATGTGTGATAATTCTATTTTGTTTTCAGGATTCGTCATTCCCAAAGGATGGAGAATGTATGTTTACACAAGGGAGATCAACTATGACCCACTCCTCTATCCAGAGCCTCTTACGTTCAATCCTAGGAGATGGCTGGTCAGTCAATTCCTCTATCCTTTCAATTACTCAATTGCTTAAGGATTTGGCTTAGGTGTTTTTAAAAAAGCTACATCATATTTATGGAGTTTTTCTAATGGTCCAGATTTTCTTCTAAGTTTTTAATGAAAATAGATAGTAAATTTGATCTGAACCGTTGAAAAAACTATAGAAAATATGTTATAGTTCTTTTTACAACACTTAAGTCAAATCTCTCTTAGTAAGCTTTTTGTATCCCTTTTTAAGTGCTTAATATATCAAATGGAATACAGGGTAAGAGATTTTTTATTATTATTATTTTATTCTAGATACAAGGTAAGAGCTTGGAGTCTCACAATCACTTCTTATTTGGAGGAGGAACCAGGCTGTGTCCTGGAAAGGAATTGGGACTAGTTAAAATTTCTACATTCCTTCACTATTTTGTTACTAAATACAGGTTTGTTGCATTATTCCACTAATAAATTTCTCTTGCTTTAAACTAACGCTCCATTTGTTTCAACTTAAAACATTTATGTCGTAAAATATTTTAATGAAATTATTTTTTAAAAAAGAAAATTATAATAATAATTTTTTTAAAAAACATTTTTCGGCGTTTGGCTCGTATAAAAAATGAGCGACGGCATACAACAGCTAGCGACTACCGGCATCTCCAGTGATTTGAAAAGAAGAAGCTTAAACTCAAAAATGGTTTCTGAAATTTAAAAACGTAAACCATTTTTCGAAACCAAAAAAGCTTTTTTGGCCTTTGACTATCATTTTTTGTCACACCAAATACCAAAAATGTTATTTTACGAAACAATAAACAGAGCCTAAATACCTTTTTTAATTTTAATCAGGAAAAAGTGAAACTTTTTTTTTTTTTTTTCAAACAATTGCCCTGATTACAGATGGGAGGAAGTTGGAGGATGCGAGATCTTACAGTTCCCAAGAGTTCAAGTTCCGAATGGGCTGCACATAAGAGTATCAAACTACTAATGTTTACGCACCATAAAGATGCAGAGAACATTAGATGGAATTTAAATATGAATAATTTATCTGAATTGCTTTTTTTTTTTTCTAATTGAATAGGGTTTTATCTAAATTGCTTGTTATAAAGTTTATCTTCCTTATGGGCTAATGAGTATGCAATTTGGACCGTGGGGCTCCGAATTTATGGCAATTTTGTGCATTTTCTATATTTTCTAGCTCTAAATTAGAAAATATCAACATTGCAGTCCTACCAATTACAAAAACCATGGGGATAATCTTAGCCAGGCCATTGTCCCTGTTGGAATATCATGATAATATGCTGTTTAATGTTAAACTATCATGCATGGACTAATATTCTTTACAATTTTAAGGAAATTATAAATTCTCAAATGATGTAAATTCATGCTTTCTTTTTTTTTTTTTTTTTTTTGCATCAAACGAAGTGAAAATGCTTCATATTAAAATGTGAATGTTACCAATAATAATTGAGTAAATTTTCATCAGGTTTTTGTACATTATGTCGTATAAAAGTTTTAAACAAAACTGTCTTTTAATTCATTAAAAAATAAACCTCTTTTCAAAAGTAAAGAAAAAAGCCTTTTAAAATAAACAATTTTTTTTTACTATCTCGATAATATGCCACATTTTTAATATGTAGCATTTTTTCAATCCATTTAATGCAAAGATTAGCTTGAATTCAAGTAATTTTAAAATCTACAATTTTAGTAAATCATAATCCATCATGCATATCATGTACAGAATATTATGATGATGATATTCCTTATCTTAATTATTGTAGATTGTATGTTAATTATTTGAGATTACTATTCTATATTTAACCAGCCTCATTCTACTATAAATAGGCTGGCACTGTGCAGTTTACATCAAAAAAATATATATATACAAATAAAAGTTCTTTTTTTTTTTTTCATACATTCTATTCTATTTTTTTAGGGTCCCTTCCAATGGTAATATATATTTTTGGGAGGATTTTATAAGCCTGGACCTGTTTCTGGGCTCTTTTATGGCTCAAACCTATATTTTTGTGTTTAGTTATTAAAGCCCAAAGAGTGACCTAAAACAGAATGGAAAACTTGGAGTTGTAGGCCCATTGGCATTCATGCCAGCGGCCCATCAGTCAACTAGGTAGCTCCCGGAGTCCATATACATTGAGACTGGTAAATTGGTGTAATTATACCAGTTGCACACTTTCAAGGGCTTCTCAAGTGAATATCTGGTCTGGGATTGAGTGATTGACTCTACTGGCTTGGCTTCAGAAGATAGTGTATTGGAATTTGGAGGAATTTTTTCGTTTTTGTTTGGGGAAAGTATACATTAGCCCTCTCTATCTACGCAAATAACTTACAATGTCCTCGTCAACTTTCCATTGCAGCAATGTTTACTCAAAATTCATTATAATTGCAATGTAACCCCTCTTCATACCCAAAAAAAAAAAAACCTTAGATTAAAAATAAAAAGAAAATTTTTTGCTTCTTTTGTTTAAATTTTTTATTTTCTAGTTTTTTATTAAAAATATTTTTGTCATTTTTATTCTGAGGGGGTAAATTGCAACTCAATCAATGATTCAATGGTACTTGGGAGGGGGGGGGGGGGAGAACCAATATTTTAGATGGGGGACCAAAAATAAAAAATTGCAATAAGGGGCAGGACCAAGATTTTAGATGAGTGACCAAAAACAAATAGTAGATTTTTTATGGTAAAAAATTAATTTTTAGAGGTTCAATTCATGAAAGTTTTAGGAATGTTTTAAAAAAATTTATTGGGAGGGCTAGTGCCCCCATAGTCGGAGATAGCCCCTAACTGCAATTGAAAGTTCAAAAAAACATCGCAAATTGCATAATAGTTATAGAAAATTATATGTGCTTTATCTTTTTGTTTTTATTTTATTTTTTTATTTTATTTTATTTTTTTATTAAAGAAGAGTTGGAGAGAACAAAGTTAAAAAAGCTAACCATGTGGCATGAGAGAGGCCTAAAAGTTTACAAGGTGTAAAGGTGAGAGGGGTTATTATCTATGACTACGAGTACATGGCACCGGGTATTGCCGATGGAATATGGCTTATTATTTATGATTATAACAAAAATTACAGCACTTAAACCATATCTTTAATGATGATGTGGGTATTGAGCATGTGAACGTGAAGGCTATAAATGCAATTATGAGCTACATTTAGCTGTCAAACCAGAGTCCTGTTAGGCGTCCGTCACAGACGGACGCCTAGCGTTTTAGTGAGAAAAAAAAAATAAAAAATAAAAAAAATGCTTTTTTTATTTAAAAAACAGGCTTAAAGTTATCTAATTCTCATTTTGTTTTTTTCTAAGGTCATGAAATGGGGATGAAATAAGCTTGGAGCTGTTTTGTGTTAAAAAAAATATTTTTCTTATTTTTTATTGAGATAAAAAATAAGAAAAAATATTTTTTTTAACAAAAAACAGCTCCAGGCTTATTTCATCCCCATTTCATGATCTTAGAAAAAAACAAAATGAGAATTGGATAACTTTAAGGCCTTGTTTTTTAATAGAAAAAAGCTATTTTTTTTTTTTTTCTGAGGGAAACGGACGCTGGGCGTCCGTCCAGCTCTACTCGTCAAACCAGGTTCTGGGGACTAAAACAATAAATATTTAGATTTAAAATGTGTTTATTCCACCTTTCCACTTTCTGAAGTCAACTTCATACAGTGTTTAATAATAGAGCAATGTTTCTATTCATCTAATTTTCAAATGTATGTTGGAGTAATGGGATTCACATGGAGGAATTATACATGCAAGTAGCACCAATTTTTTAATAATAAATTAAAATTAAAAAAATTCAATGTATGAATATGATGTATATTTTTTTTTTAATAATATTAAGAATAAGGATATTTAAACTTGAATGGCCGCCACTGCAGTGCGCTTGAGCTGTCACTTGTGATTAGTTTGTGTTTACCTCTTAACCACTTTATAACAATATTCCCTGTCTCTTTTTAGGATGAGGCTTCCATGCTGTAGTTTTTACTACAGCATGGAAGCTGTAGATATCTAAGGGCCCAAATCCATTGAAAAAAAATTTCAATGGATCTGGGCCCTTCATTTTTTTTACAGCTTGCATGCTGTAGTTTTTCTACAGCATGCAAGCCTGATCCCTCTTTTTATGTTTCGTCAATCTTCTATTAGCATCACATGATCATTATGATTATTGGATGTTTGTTAAAGATTTAAGAATATATTTTTTTAATAATAATAAAAAGTGATTGATGTGATATAAAATAAACAGAACATTATAAATTTTTTATATGAAAAAATTTTGTTTTAGTAAATTTTTTATTTAAATAGTAATAAAAAGTGAATGATGTGCTATAAAAAGTAAAAAATAAAAAGTAATTAATAAAATACTAAAAGTGAAATTGATTTTGGAAAAAAAAAAAAAAGGAAATGGGAGTTAACAAACACAAGCCATATCTTTTCTTTTTTTCGCGCAATGTTAATGCCAGCTCAGTACCTAGGTGAATTATGCGGTTGCCTAAAAAGCCCTAATAAAATAAGGCTCTAAATAGCAATAGTATAATTAAATTTCCTTTTATAAATAAAATTTAAGGTTCCAATTATGGTAATGAGGTTAGTCAATGCTATTTAATTAATGCTTAAATTATGGTAAAAAATAATTATAAGAATTGAATCTTAAGATATTGAGACTTTAGTAAGAAAGAAAGAGAAAAAAATGAAAAGTCGTGTTAAAGCAATAATTAAATTGGTAATTTCACTTGAACTTAAAAATCAACATGTCAGTTAAGTTCATTCATTAAAGTATTATTTAGAATAAGTAAATTTCTTTTGCCAGAATTAAATTTTACATAAAAATAAATAAATTCTACATCAAAAAAATTATATATTAAACACAAAAATATGTCATTTTTTGGAACTAAATGTCTTGCAACATAAATGAATTCTATATGTCGTTTGTAAAAAAGTAAGAGCAAAAGTCGAGAATAATGATTTCTAAATTAAAAAAATATACACTAAAAATTAAAATTAAAATTAATATATATTAAAAAAAAAGGTTATACTTAAATTTGTCGTTTTAGGTCTAAAAATCTATCGAATTGGTATTGACAGTATTAGACTATATGTTTTCTATATTAGGTTGATTGAATGTTACTTATTAGAATTTGCCATTTAAGTTAATTGTTATCAAAATTGATTACGTTACGAATAATAATATTTAGTTTATTATTATACAGTTTGATAATATAATAATGAAAATCAATTTTTATAAAAAATAAATAAAATAAAAAATTAATTTTTAGTACCACGTCTTCTAATTATATAAACTGGATACCACTGATATTCTTCCAGAAACCTAGGGACCCGTCTGATATTTACCCGAAAATACTTTATATATATATAAAGACAAAATCCCACTTTCCTCGTCGAACCAATCTGTGTCTCTGTTCACTTCTCAGTCTCTCTTTCTCTCTTGGAGACTCTGAATCTCTCTTGGTAACCCATGGCAGAGCCTTCGACCAAGGCCATACCCCTCTTGAAGGATGAACTGGACATCGTGATCCCCACGATCCGGAACCTGGATTTCTTGGAGATGTGGAGGCCGTTCTTCGAGCCGTACCACCTGATCATAGTCCAGGACGGTGATCCGTCGAAGATCATCAAGGTCCCAGAAGGGTTTGACTATGAGCTTCACAACCGCAACGACATCAATCGGATTCTGGGTCCCAAGGCTTCTTGCATTTCGTTCAAGGACTCTGCCTGTCGGTGCTTCGGTTTCCTGGTCTCCAAGAAGAAGTATATTTTCACTATCGACGATGACTGCTTCGTAAGCTCTCTCTCTCCTATGCTTTTGATGTTTTGTTTTTGGCCTAGTTCAGTTTCTGTTTGGTGGCCGAGAAGTTGTTGAATTATGTTTGAATAAGTGTAATGGTGTGTTGATAGCAAAATGGAGCTTTTGTTTGATGGTGGTATTGGATCTAGAGGTTTTCGGGGATATGGGGTTCTGGGTTTTGGTGGGTTTTGTTTGGGAGATGAGTATTGGGATTTTGATTGAGGGTTGGGTTTTTGGGGGGTTCTGGTTTTGGCGTTAAAGTTATTGTTTTGATGTGATGTTGGTAACTGCTTTTTTCTTTTCTTCGTTTGTAGGTGGTATTTTGTGGGTTTACGGTTGACTCATGTATTTCACTTATAGGTGCTTGCAGGGCGTGAAACGAAAGTTATGTATTATCTTTGATTTGCTTTGCTGAATTTGTGGTTTGTGGCCTTGGCATATTCCTAGTGGCATTCGCTTTAGACACTGGTTTTTTCTTATTCGAAAAGAAGGCCTCGCTGTTGATGCAGCAGGCAAGGAATTTGACTTTTCATATCCAATTAGATCTTGTTGAGGATTTAGCTTTACTTAGATTGCGGATGTGGCTAAAAACGCTAGATTTCTTATATCTTTTTATGTTCAACTGAATATTAAATGGATTTAAAGCTTCTAAGTTTGATTTTACATTCTTGTTCCTCAATTTCATATGCAATTGTATGGAATTATCAGTATTGGGGATTTTATGTCTCTTTTGGGGAAATAGCGGTGATTCTTCGATGCTATTGAAAATGCTTTCACGAGAATTTCAGCATTCTTTGTTCTTTGGCCAAATCACTCAATAGTACGTCATGGTCTAGTGCTGATTCTTTTTAGACGTGCTTAAAAGATGTACTAGACTCTTAAGTGTGGCATTTGTTTTCTTTTTCGGGAATTGAATCTATGCAGTTTGTTAATTGGGTATATAGAGTGGACTGGTAATTCCCCAGGTTCTTTAATGACTTCGTGGATGTGTGTTGTTAAAATAACTATTTTCACCTGGTTCTTGGATGGACATAGTCCTACAGTCACTCCAGGTCCCAAATACTTGATTATTGACTAGATCTTTAGGATCCATCCGTTTTCATGCTCAATGAACTATTCGTTACTTTCATCATTGATTCTATATCTGGCTCTTTTTATTATCCAAATATGTAAATTTTCATATTTTTTATATGCAGGTAGCCAAAGACCCATCTGGGAAAGATATTAACGCACTTGAGCAGCACATAAAAAATGTCCTAACTCCATCCACTCCATTTTTCTTCAACACTCTTTATGATCCATACAGAGAAGGTGCTGACTTCGTCCGTGGATATCCTTTCAGTCTCCGTGGGGGTGTCCCTACTGCTGTTTCTCATGGACTCTGGCTCAACATCCCAGATTATGATGCTCCTACTCAGCTTGTCAAGCCACTGGAGAGAAATACCAGGTATATCTCTTATAAGTAAGCAATGAAATATGTGCTCATTCGGTGCAGTGTTTATTGACTTGATCTTTTCTCCCCCAGGTATGTCGATGCAGTTTTGACAATACCTAAGGGAACGCTATTCCCCATGTGTGGTATGAATCTAGCATTCAACCGTGAATTGATTGGACCTGCAATGTACTTTGGGCTCATGGGTGACGGTCAGCCAATTGGACGATATGATGATATGTGGGCTGGCTGGTGCACCAAGGTAGTTTTTCTTTATCAATTTCCAGCTTTGTTCCAGTACTGTGTTCTTTAGGTTTGATATCTGGTTTTACCATGAGTTAATTAATCGAGAGTCTTGTGATTGATGGATTTTAATATTAATTTATAAAATTATCTGTAAGGACTAAATAGTTGGTTTTGATCATTTATAAAGATTAACTAATACGCACATTTTAACATAGAAAATTTTCTTTTCTTTGATATGTAATCTGAGATGAGTCTATCATAATTTTGTTAGCATTTGAAACTAGTCCTTTGTGGATGGGGTACATGACTCTTGTTTATCGGTTATAGCTGTTTGGAAATATTAGTGTTGAGCTAGGTTTTAATTGGGTCTGAGAATGTTGAAGGACACGTGAAGGGATTGTCTAATGAGCCTTTGTCTAACCAAGTAAAATCCTTGACTGTTTTCACCGAAGGCAATGGAAAAACTAATTTGGGCTCTCAGATGGTTGGGGCAAATAAGTCAAATGATGACGTTTTGATAGATATGAGGTGGGAGAGGGGTTCAAGATCAGATTTTGATATAATATGATTTGTGGTGTGGGGATTAGCCCCTAAAGGAAACTTTTTCGAAAATTGTTTAGTATTTAGCATTGTAAGGAGGCATGGGCGGCTGAACATATGCAGTCCTTAAAGGAAATATTCAGTGGAATATATCCTTTATTGGACTAGTGCAAGATTGGGAGGTAGACTTGGTCACTTCTTTCTTTAATCTTTTGTACTCTATCATATTGAAACAAGGCGATGAGGATAATTAATCAAGAGTTATTCACTGTGTACTAGAGTTGCACATCTTTATCCTTTTTTAATACGATACTATTACTTATCAAAAAAAAAAAAATTGCAAAGTCGCTCTTTTAATTGATTACTGGGGATTATATTGTGAATAGATTCTCTAGCTCATACTAGTTGCCTTTTTCTTTCTTTTTTTTTTTTTTTCCTTTTGTTTCTGAGCCATACTAGTTGCCTTTTAACTTGTTCAGAAGTTCACATAACGTCTGATGAATGGTCCTGTAGGTAATATGTGACCATTTGGAGTTGGGAGTCAAGACTGGTCTGCCCTACTTGTGGCACAGCAAAGCCAGCAATCCTTTTGTTAACCTGAAAAAGGAGTACAATGGTATTTTCTGGCAAGAAGAGCTTATCCCATTCTTCCGAGCCGCTGTCCTTCCAAAGGAATGCACGACTGTGCAAAAATGCTACATTGAGCTCTCCAACCAGGTCAGGGCTAAGCTTGGACAGCTCGACCCCTACTTCAACAAGCTAGCAGATGCAATGGTGACTTGGATTGAAGCTTGGGATGAGCTCAACACCCCTGCCGGAAACTCCGCCGACCAACCAAATGGACCTGCAAAGTAGAGACTTTGATCAACTGTGATTTGCCTTCGATAGCTTTTAAAGCTTTGCTAGTTGCATACTATTATCATTATCATCATCATTATTATTATTATTAGTTTTTTTATTCTTTCCCCTATTGGGTGGAAACTTATAGAATATTTCTTGTACTTTTGGATTTTGGTGGATGTCGTCTATTTTGCTATAATAATGCCACGAGTTTAGTTCAATGAGGTCCGCTATGCTCACTAATTAAATTTTGTCAATTTATATGACCATTAACTCCTTCCAGTAATAGTTTGATTATCTAAAAATTGAGCGCAAAAGGGAACACAAATGCACATCAAGCACTTATTACACCTCTCTGATTTACAGGCATTTAACTCGGGTGTAAATGTAATCAAGATAGACAACCTAAATTTAGCATTATCTTAAGTAGGCATTGCTGTGATATAAACAATTCTTCACCAGAAAAAGTTACATGGATCAGAAATGGGAGAAATTTTTATTATTAGTTAAAAACAAGACACTGAACCCGTTTGATCCGTCAATTGAGAAAACTATGTGCATTTGATGAAGCTGAATGGGAACTGTAAGGATCTATGCCGCACTGCTTTATGAATATCAAGGTTCTTGATATCAGCTCACAGAACAAAAAATTTGAGCAACAAATGGTGTCTATTTTGAAGAACTTTTTTGAGCGTGCAGAATTTGCAGATAAACCACCGACCTACATCACCAGCTACTTCTAGAGCACGAACCATGTACATTTGACAGAGAATGGAACCTGTACGAATCTAGGCTGCACCGCCTTGTGAATATCACGTGACAAAACGTTAAGAGCGAAAGCCCCCTTGTTATTTTGAAGAACCTTTTTGAACGTGCAGAATCTGCAGATAAACCAGCAATTGACCTCCATCATCAGCAACTGCTAGAGCATGAACCACGTACATTTGACAGCTGAATGGGACCAGTCTGAATCTAGCCTAGGCTGCACTGCCTTACGAATATCGATGTTTTGATACCATTTCACAGAACAAAACGTTAAGAGCAAAAGCCCCCTTGTTATTTTCAAGAACTTTTTTCGGTGTGCATATTCTGCAGATAAACCAGCAACTGATCACCACCAGCTACTGCCAAAGCGCCTCCCGTAGAACCATCAGTAGCAACACATGAAACACTGCCACCTGGTACCATAAGACAAAAGAATATATCAATGAAAATTTTAAAAAAATTAAAATGTAATTTTATTTTTAGCCCTCGAATTGCATGCTGAATTTCAATTCTATCGTGAACTATTGATTTTTTTATTTTTTATTTTTTTAATTTACGCCCTTGCTGATTACCATCATCACTGTGCAAAAAGTCAATTGCTATTTGTACATATCTCTTTATAATGCTGACGTAATACTTTAAGCTATATGTTGATCTCACAAAATCAAAATATATTGACACAAGTGAGTTTAATTAAAAAAAAAATAGTGAAACAAATAAAATGCATTATGGTTCCTAACATGCGTCTCATGTGCATCCATAAGTTTTGATTTTGTAAGACCAGCATGTAGCCTAACACGTAACATGCCTAACACGTAACATTAATTGTTTATAAAAAAATTTTGCCACATCAACAACTATCATTAGCATTTCGATGATAAGATATGGTGAGCGTAATATTGAAGCGTTTTTAGAACTTCAAGCACGAAATTGAAAGAATGATAAGTCAATGACGAAACGATTTATAAGAATGTATTTTAAAGCCAAGTTGGAAAATGAACTGAAAAGAGATCTATATACATAATATGAAATGCACAAAAACGGTTAACTAGTAGATCTTAAACTAAAAACGTTATATCAAGGAACAGCATACAATGGAAGTCTTAATTGACAAGATAAAAACATACCTCTGAAATGATGCAACATGGCAAGTTTGGTTCCTGTTGATAATTCCCACATATACACAAGTCCATCACTTGTGCCAATAATCCCGTGACCAGCCGATGCACCAACAGCAGCAGCCCTGCACAGTAAGTTCGAGAATTCTAACTTTCTTGGCATTAAATGGCTGAGTTTCGAATATGAAAGAAGTGCACTAAACACCACCTATCTTTTTCCTTTTCCTAAAGCATCAGAATTGCAAATGCATGAATCATTTTGAAGTATGTTTACCTATTCATCAGTATCATAATCAAACCAATACCCTAGAAATGTAGGAATTTTTTGCTTCTTGTCTTTTTGACTTCTGCATGGTAACCGGGTACTCAAGTCATAAATAAAAGCTATTAATTAAAGGCAATTGGATGTCACACATAAATTTAAATCCCCTTATTGTTTATCACTAGCATTTAACAGCACAAATCCATCCTCTAAGCCATCACACATTGTGACATGGATACATCAACTACTAGGAAAAGAGGGGACTAACATCAACCATATGAATTCTACCTAAGCTAATCTGCATGCACGAAGAGCAACTTACTTTCTACCAGCCCTGACCAAAACTGAAGTTAATTGCAATACTAAGAAAAATACATGAATCGTGCAAAGTTTGTTATTTGGCAACCCACCAATACAGAAGTATGAAAATAAAACTCAGCACCTTAGATCCAATGCAGTTCCCAGGATGACCATATTTTTCACCAGTAGAGCTAGCCTCCAACATCCTACTGAATGATTTTGGCAATCACTTGGTATATAGTTATTTTGAGCCTTAGAGTCAGAGATAGTTGAGACAAGGAGCCAGACAGCAATATCTTCCCCCTCTGATGGAAGAAAAGAACTATTATCACCGTTCTCTGCAAACCACATTTTTGTTGCAGCCATAATCCCATTGGCATGTTCCTCGACATTAGAGTTGCTGAAACCAGGGCCTTTGTTTTTCCAACTAAATAAACTGATTGGAAAGAATTGATAAATTGAAGTGCTTGGAGCACAGAAACTTGACAGAAAGATGCGCTTAGAAATATCCCTGAAACAAATGAAAACTGCAGCCTATCAGATACTTATCAGTTCTAGAAAGAAAAGAAGCTATTTCTCTTCTCTTTTTTAGTTTTTGGTTCTTCTGCTTTCCTTTCCTTATCTATACTTGCTTTCTTTTCTAGGAGGCTGGGGGAAGGGGTTTAGAAGGAAATATCAAGCAACTGAGAAAACTAATAAAAAAGGGGTATGTGATACAAACAAGTGTAACAGAAACAAGATACTATTACAGGAAAAGAACAAATATAGTCATTCCATAACTTTGGCTTAGGAAACGTAGAAAGAGTACATCGATATAATCATAAGCTGATTAAAAACTTTATAAAGAGCATGAATTTTCCTATGAATTATGTAGCAAATAATTGTAAAGCTAAATCATTGTGTTCGATAAAATCAAGGAATAAGGTTACAAGTACTTCCAAATTCTACAACCTAATGGCTAAATGCTAATTAGAGTTTAATAATTTGAGAACGGATGCAAGATGTCAAGCCATACACCCAACAGAGAAGAAAGAAAAGAGAAAGAAAGGAATTAGTTAATGCATTCAAGCAATCAGAGACAGCCTTCAATCTATAGTTGTTTGAGGAAAGCTTAGGATTCAAAAGTATTTGGTTCTTAATAACATACTTACCAAAAACTAGTAAGACTCCTCTACACTAGGAAGTATAAGCTAATTTATATTCAAAAGTCCAAAAGCCAATTAATCTGACATATAGAACCAAAACTGTAGGCTACTAGAATTATATACAACAAGGGCACTGTTTCTTTAATTAAATCCACTATGAGCAATGAATGCAAAATTTTCCTACTTTTTTGAAGTGTTCAATATGTACTTTTCTGCTAGCTAATTTCTCACTACCTGCTTACAATTTAAACAAGAAAAAGAATGCTTAACTCAAAACACATGACATATTTCATACTCCCTCTATCCTAAAATAGATGAGAGTATGTGACTTACATTTTAATGAAACAAAATAAGCAGTACAATCTTTCTAAAATGCCCCTATAAGACAAGAAAAGTGAGTTCAAATTTGAAAAAATGCCCTTATAAGCCACGAAGCGGCCCTGCTTTGGAGGGGTTCTTCGTCGTAAAAAAAAAATTAAAAAATGGTGAGTTCAAATTTAAGGGTAATATGAGAAATTAAATAGATATATGCTATTATACTCATTTTTAAAAACTTATATATTTTTGAGACAGCTTACAGAAAGAGCACTTCATCGGTTTTGGTGCAGAGAGAGTTGAACAGAACAAGCTGTATTTGGTGTGGTTAGTACCAAATGAAAAAAAGAATCCAAGGTGACAAAAATACAATCAATTATGAATCTAGTTACAAAAATATTTGGAAAAATAAAGGCTCTCGTGATGCTGGCTATAAGCTAGAGACAGAATGTACACGTGAGGATTATCATTTGATAACCTTTCAATTGAAGAATCTGTAATCAGAAGCCTGTCTTAGTACCCAAAAAGAAAAGAAAGGGGGAGGGGGAGCAAAGAAAAGAATAACAATACATACCATATACTAAATTCCCCAAAACCATGATGACCCACAACTAGAGAAGTACTCTTTGGAATCCCCTTCAACTCCATTATTCCAGGAGAGGTGCAATCATTAGCTGGTAAAATGAATTCCTCTATCTGTGCACTGCAAATTGTGTATTTGAATATAAATGAAATGAAATTCATGATTAGAAATAGAAAGTTAATAAAGAAAATGCCATCTTGAATATGCATCATTAATTTTGACTAACATTAACAAGCGACCCTCAGATTTGAACAAGTTCACTCACTCTCTCTCTCCCTCCCTCCTAATATATAGATGTAAGAATTTATTTACATATGTATGTATCTAAAAAATTAGCTAAAACAACTCATATACTTTGTTTGGGCAGCTGCTAAGCTAAAAGAAAAAGGAATGCATAACTGTAACCACTACATACATTTTTTTGTTTGCTCGAAAATTCTTCCACCAGTAACTTTTGCATAACGAAAGGAGCTATCAATCACTATTTAAATGTTCATTTTCACAGTCCTCTTAGAAATAGCCGATGGTAGATAACATTACAAAAGTAGATATAGGAAGATAATATTGATAAAAATAAATGTAGGCAGCAGGGAGTACTATGGGGTTCCAGCTTAGTTTCCTCTATTTGCATCACAAAACCATCAAAGAATCATGAGTGCATATGTTGGAGGGGAACACAGGGTGGAAGCATACTAGAGATGTCATATTATTAGGGACCAATAGCTTTTCACCATGGTGCTTCCTGGTTTAAAGTCAAACAGGAACAAGCTCAGAGTGCAACTAACTAATTTGAGAGAGCAACTAATTACTGCCAGAATAAGACATCCAAATGAAAGTCAAATATTTAACTAGCTGAACATTAGAAGCAACACCATAGCAATGGCTCCAAGAATGGAAAGTGAAACCGGATAAACACATGACGTGAGTAGAACTCACCTCCATGCTGAATTCATGACCCACAGATGCAGTCTCCCAGTCTCTCCAACAGCTACAAGATGGTTAGGTTCACAAACCAATATACACTGTAAACTCTCAACTGTTTTCAATTTTACAACAATTGAAACATAGCCAAATTTTACTTGCACAATCTTCACTGCATTCTCCTCGGAACAGTCTGATGTACATGTTGAACACAAGCACTGAATTCTCCCTTCACTAAGAATAAATATGCAAAATCACTACTTTTGTTCCATATACTTTTTAGTATAATTAAAATCCATACAGATACAACCTGCAATAAGGTGTTTTTATGCTGTCAAGTAAAACAAGATGCTGGCCATCTGGAGTAAATTGCAAACCAGATCCTTCCACTTCAACCTAGCAGAGTACCAAAAACATTGCAAAGTCAACGATAAGCAGGGACAGTGGCAGGTGATCGCCCCCCAAGGAATTTTTCAAGAGTAATAGAATGCATTGAAACTATATATATAACAACTTACTTCTCTACCAAAGTAATTTTTCAGAATCGGCAATGTTACGGGTGTGTGCCCAACAAAAGAAGGGCATCCTACTCTTGGTTCCATGATAGCTAATTTGTAGATAAACAGGGTTCTGTCTCTATCCATCAGAGGCCCACATAAAACACAAAAGTAGATTTCAGTCCCTTTGGTGCTCAAAAGTAGTGAAGAAATAGGCATGGGGTGGATATAGCATCCGACAAGCTCAACAATGTCTTGTAGCTCATTATTAAGCTCCACCTTCCTGTGTTTCATGTCTACACTAGCTTGAACTCCTTTGGCACCTGAACTGTTATTTTCACAGAAGCTGGTCTTCTGATTCAGAAATGATGTGGGACTGTTTGAATCAACAAGATTCTTGTGCCCAACCAGCTCCTCGTCAAGATGGACTTGAGATTTTGCTAAAACTGAAACAGATGGCTCAAAAACATCTGTAGTATCCTTGTCATTATCATTGGAGGCAAAAGCGAATGCTTGATTTTGTGATATAGCAGGATCCATATTGTTTATTACACTTTGGAAATTCGTAGTAGTATTTTCTGCATGCAAACCATGGGATTGTCCTCCAAGTCTGGCTTGAACAGCAACTATGTCTTTTTGGCCTGGTTTGTCATCAGAAGAGTCCATTTGTTGAATCTCCGAGGAATGAAAAGTTCCTGTGGCAGGATCTGTATCAGGGTCAAGATGCTCTCCAAAGTTTCTGTATAAGATACTTTCTGACAGTGGGACATTATTCTTTCTTGCTAACAGATCCACATTACGGACCTTTTTCCAGGGATAAACTTTATTTGATGTTTGAGTAAAGGATGTAACGCCAGGTTCAGCAACCACTCTGTTAACACTTATTTCCTTCGATGATATTTTTGAAGAATCTCTCGTGCCTCTTTGATTAGTGTCACTTGCATCAGTAGCTGTAGAAACACAACAAGTATCTGGGTGAGCTAAAATTTGAACTGAAAGATCGCAGTACTAAGAAGTTTCACCACCTTAAAATAGTTGATAAATAAGGTCTTAAGCAATTCATGGTTTATTGCTCCCAAATTTGTAACAAAAAAATATATAATACTTTCCGAGATGTCCTCTTCCTGAAGAAAAAGGGACTAACTAAAAGCTTATTAATAATTATCCGCTTTGGGGGCTAGTAGAAACTATGGGTTCCTTATTTCATTGGCTAGACTGAAACTGGGCAGATAAGTTTTGGACATATTCTCATCACCTGAGGACCTGAACACAAAATTATGGAAAAAGATTGGAACAGCAACGTTACCTATAGTACAATCAGGCACAGTGTTGAGGTGCTTTTCCCCATAATGGAGTTCAACATCTGCTGGGTTTTCATCCAAGTTAGCACAAGCATTAATGTTTTCGGGAAGAACATTATTGCTTGGTGATGTGCAACCTAAAACCGACTCAGAAATGCATGGGTCACCCTCCTGAGGCTTTTCATTCAAAGTCATGTGTACGTCATTGTAACAAAAGATATCTTTGCTCCCACTGGTCTCAACATGAGAAACTGATGACTCATTCTGCACAATAAGCTGTGTCCAAGTGTTGGGAGGACAGGTGTCTTTCTCAAAACTAACTTGATCAACTTCAGCAATATCAGAAGACAATATCACCTGCTTAGTTGCAAGATCACCACATTGATCATCCTCAAAACTGTCAAGAACAACAGAGTTGGCATGTGCAAAACTTGATCCAACGAAATCGAGAACTGTATTTTGGATATGCCTTTCTTCCCTTTCCATGTGTGCAGTCTCAGCAAGTGTTACAGCTGCAGGTTTAAAAGAAAGAAAATGATCCAACCATAAGAAAAAAGGATAACTAATATTTCTTGTCAATTGGGCATGTGTGAGAAGTCGAAGGAAGAGCTCAAGAACATTTTGGTCAAATCGCTCTTCAATTGGGCAGAGGCATATAATATTTCTTATTTTTCTAATTTCTGAGTTCGTGGGTTTTTGTTCTTCTTTTAGCTTTTAGTGGGGACTATTTTTGTATACATCCCGTATACTAGGTTTGTGCCCCTCTACACTTTTGAATGAAATGAATTACTTACCAAAATAAAAAAGGATAACTAATGCACCAAAAGAAGACTCAACATAGAGATGCATCTACTATGCCAGATAATAGAAATAAAATATTCAGCAAAAAGGTTCAGTACCGGGAGGCGGAACATCTACAGAGTATCTGGCTTCATTATTTTTCCACTGAGATTTCACCATACACGACACAATTTTTGAAGGGCTACCCATAGCCTTTTTCTTCCTAGAGGCCTTCTTAAGCAGAGGAATTGCTTGCGGAAGCAGAAATGTCATCATTGACTTGGCCATTTCCTGACCAACTGAATCATAATCATTCTTTTCAGAACTCGCATTTGAACTAGATGTGCCTATTTCTCCCTGTGGATGTGATTCAGTTACCAACCCTTCAGAAATGACCATGTTAGCTGCAGTTAACTCTTCTTTCTCACCATATGTACTTTTATCTTGGGTACTTGGAGCATAATTAGAAGTATTATCTGCATTGGAGTAGTTTCAATTACAAAAGAAGTAAGTAGTTGATGATACATCACTAATAGTTGAAATGGGCATAACAATGGGCCTACGTAGCACAAAACAGTAAATGAGATGAGGAATACCTTGCATAAGATCCAAGGTATCTGGTGCACAAAGATCAACATCATTAACATCTGCAAAGTATTTTGGAACCAGTGCATTTCCATTTTGGTCTTCTGTTGCATTTTGAAGATTGAACTCCTCTACCTCAGTATCTGGTGACCTACCAAGCTGTAAGAAGTTAAGAGTGTTTCCATGCTGCACTAGTTAACCATAGAATGATGAAGTTACACAAATTTACTACAAATGGAAAAGAAGAGTAACAATGCAGAGCTTGGGTTATAAGTAGCATCAGCACATATATATTGTGGAAGGTAAACAAAAAACATGTGCATGTTTTACAGGAGATCAAAAGATCAAAGAAATTATCAGCTTCTAGAGGCAAAGAACTAAGATGTGCATACCGGTTTCTCCTCTGCAGGCAAGTTGTTTGCTACTCCAGCAGATTTGCAATTTTCAGAACCATCAAGTTCCCTCTCTTCTTGAGCAGGGAGAACTTCCTCTCTGAGATGATCAGAGAATTCAGGAGAATTCAATGGTGGCCCATCTTTGGTTGAGAAGTGACTCTTTTCTTCCCCAGTTCCAGACACTAAGCGCCCTGATGCTGGTAACGCTCCTGGTTCTTTACAAATGTCATACTCTTTTTCTGAAACAGAGGGAGGCATGAAACACGCATGAGTATAGTTCCTCTGATTACCTTGTATTAAACTTGGAGCCTCAGCATCGCAAATCAGATCTGCAGGTCGGGATCTTTTAAGTCTAGCCCCACCAACTGACGTTGTACTTAAAATTTGACGTTTCCTACTTCGCTTTCCTGTATCGGGATATGTACAAGCATCTGAGTGTCTACTGTCATGCTCAGTTTTTGAAGGCCCATTGACAGAGCTGGAGGAAAACAAACTTCGCTCTGCTGTTCCATTGACATTTGCCACCAGTTCCCGAAGTAGTCTTTGGACTAATTGATTTTTAAACCCAAAAAACTGCACATCACATGCAAAGACAATAAACTTAATCTAGCACAACATGCTGGACTAACAATGTTTATTTGTTTTTATTTTGACACTGTTAGTGTAGGAAAGAAGGATGAATTATCAGCTTGCTACCTTACCAAAAAATCAATACCATGCACCAAAAAATCAATACCATGCAGCATAAAGATTAATCCCCAAAAGAAAAAAGAATGAAAAAATCCATGTTCGTACAGCCTACAGATTACATTAAAAACTACTAAAAAAATCAATATTCATTAAAACTAGTGAAAAACACCATGAGCTACTTGACACAAATCTCACAAAATATTACTAGATGTGCTCAGTTTCATACCGACTCAAACATACTGATGGCATATCTTAAAGCATTTCATGTTTATTGATGCACTTGAGAGTCACTCATAAAAGGATTGATGGCTACCATTATATAAACTAAAAGAGAAATAAATTGATAAAATTTATCACATGAGGTACAATTAGAGCTGAAAAAAAAGTCAGTTTCACCAGCTCTGATAGGCTTTGTGTTGGCAAAATTGTGTCAAAAAAAATTGATGTAAGTCTAGGTTTTGTTAGGCTAAGTTGGCACTTAAACTAGAATTCAAAATCTTGGTCAAAGTTGAAGAACCGAATGGCTTGGTCAGTACCTCAGTTGGTGGACATTCGAACAAAGTGATTTTACACAAGAAACCAAGTTCAGAGGCATAACCACTCGATGGTCCCATGGGGTCACAGTAGACATCAGTGAAATGAACCAAATTCACTCTCAGTTGGAGTGACATTCAGAGGATGTCCGAACCAGCCCATCAGGCAATTGACTTCCGGATCTTACCTGTTGGTGTGGTGGGCACACAACGTCTAAACGAGTGGCTTAAGTGAATAAATTTAAGGCAGAACATATTGGTCATTATAACGGTTGGATCTTGTCCGAACGGGTTAAGGATTGAAGAAACAATTGAGGTTGGCAGAACACCGCGGTCAGACTCACGATTGTGATCGTCTGAACGGAAGGAAGAGCGCATATTGGCAGAAGTATTCGGTTGGAACAACTGTCAGACCTTGTCAAAATGCCACCAGTTTACAATCTGTGAAACCCTAGCCGCATCCGAATGAGCTAGTCTCCTGTTCGAACGCCGCCTTAAAATTTTGTCTTTTTGAGAAACTGTCTTGCACTAAAACACTCAATCTGTGTGGTTGATTTGATTTATGATTTGGTTGATTTTTGTGATATTATTTGTGGTTCTTAATCTTAATTTGCTAATAATTGTTGTGATTGAATTAAAAACACCTTTTCACCCCCCTTTAGGTGTGCTTGGGGTCACTGGGCGTAATTTCAAGCTCAAGCCATCCTAATAATGATAAGTCAACTAAGTTCTTTTGTCATACACATACATATACATATGCACCTATAGTTACACATGCAAATATACTTGTATATGCATGTGTATCTATGTCCATACATGAAGATAATTAAAATTTTCTCTTTAATAAGATAAATGGTATCTTAACTTCTTTTAAGGCCATTACCCCTACTAATCAACTAAAAGAAAGCCTGCCTGCCTTTCGAATCCTGACAAATCCAATCATTTTCTGTTTTCATTTCTTAAAAACCACCATAGTTTGGATCACTTATTTTCTTCCGTACTTAGCAAAGTGGTTTTTCTCTCTCATTTGGTTGACTTCAAACACTTTCATGCTCAAGTATGAACCAAGGTATGAACCCATCACCACATCTAAGTCAACACTTGACCCATTTCCTAAAAAAGGGAGACAGAAAGAGAGGGAGGGAGGGGTTCAAGATGTTACCCTTTTCAATTTTTATTTTTCACATTTTCTTAATTGAATCTTTCTTTTTCTTTTTCTTTTTTTTCCTTTCACTGGTGGTGTCTTATCTTGTATATTTTAGGTGTACTAGTGTTCCACTCATTGCCATTTCCATTTAATTTATGTACTTACCAGTCAGAGGGAGAGAGAAACAAAGGGAGGGAGGGAGGAACAAGGACTACCTATCAAGGTGGTTTTAATAGCATATCTTGTTGTTCTAATCGTAATAATTAAACCTAAGATCCACCTGACCCATCAAATGTGAAGCATCAACAGTGAGAGGAGGCAACTACATTTCAACTGCTATTTGCTCGGTAGTAAGCAAGCAGGTATCTCTTAGCAGGAAGCTTAAGGTGACAAGTCCAAAGGTAGCCCCCCGTTGTCAAAGTTGAAAGACTCTTTGGAAGATCTATCTCTTGTCTGGTACTGCACGGTTCTTAGGAATCCTGATATCAGATCACAGAAGGAGGGTAGCGGTACAATGTTTGACTCTTCACCCTTATCCCTTCTTACCAATGCAACTAAGATAATGCCCCAAGAAAGAAAATTGCTTTACTTTCTGCACTACAAGCACTACTCTATCTAAACTTAAAAGCTTAGATTGACATCAAGGGGTTCTCTGCTTGCAAATTCAATCATAGTAAAGACAAGATGTTTTGATGTAACTACGGAATCAGAAAGGATTGAACCGAAGGTCTGCAGTCATGAGAGGGCCAAAAAACTGATGCTTCCAACTATATAAAACTCCATGTTGATTTCCAATTAATACACCAAGAGCTAAGTTGATGTAGGACGGGGACCCCCTCCTTTTTTGGTGATCGAGTGGATTTGGGCAACAGTGCACATATGGGAACTTTTTCCTGATTGATCACAACTCCAATCGATTTCTTTTCTTATGTTTGCACTAATATTAGAATTGCCTTTTTTATGAATTGTCTTCTTTAGTTGATTAGGTTCCATATTAGTCTATCAATTACCATGTAGGTTGAACGTTTCCTTCTTAAAAGGATTCACTTGTCTTTTAAGTTTAGTTTACCATATTTTGGGGCTGTAGGTTGATGCTATAAAAAGACAAATGGATGTATTGCAAATGCAGTTTTGGAGAATGAAATTCGAATATTAGTGGAATTATCGAGTGTTCTTTGCTTTTCAAAGTTATTTGATAGCTTGTTTATTTTATAGAATTGAAGTTGTCAAAGTTCTCTTATTTTATCCTTTGCTTCCACCACATCACAAGTTTCCTTACAATATAATAAACATAGTTGCATAATAACAACACCAAGAAGGTAACATCATAACCATAATTTTTCTGTAATGAAACAAAGTTCACTGATTATGAAAATCACCAATATCTACCTCCACCCCATCTATCTTGCACGAAAATCGCTTTCCATGCCAAATCTTCATGCGAGGGCAACCTTTCTTTTGAAACTTCTCCCATGCGATATCTGGAGTTTGGCCAGAACCTGAATGTCCATCAGAATTAATCTGCACAAACAGGATGGAACTTGCATGTTTTATCAATAGGCTAGAAATATGTTGCAGCCCAAAACCAGTTAGCATTACAAATCAAGAGCAACAGGGTCTGGCCACATACCACAAACAAAGGTCCCTTAGGACCTTCATGAATTTCCATCTTATATGTGCTCCCATTATGAGCTCGAACAACTTGATATCCAACAGGATAAGGATATCGATCTTTACCCTACAAATTAATAAGATCCAGTCAATTGCAAGAGTAATATAAAATGTTGTTCATAAGAGAATTGTATCCAAGTAATAATGACCAAATCATCAAATGGAGCACTTTAAGAATGCAAAGCCTTTTATTTGGGACAATACTCAAGAAGTTACTTATTTTTTATTTAATTTTCAATAATGGTAATGGAAGTTTAAAAGAACCCCTACCCTCATGGCTTTTGACTCTGATCAAAACCCTCAATGACTTCAGCTCGTCTTTCAGTAAAACAAGAAAAAAAAAAAAAAAAGTCCCTTCTAATGCCTAGATCCAAACACTGGAGTTTCATTGTAACTAATTTCTTCCCAAATCTCTCCCTTTTAACTTAAAGTCAATAGAAAACAAGCTATGGATAGATTCCCGCTATAACTAATACAGATAAACTTTTGAGCAATACAAAATATGCCACTCTTCTCCTTTTGTTCTCACAATTTCAATACCTGAAGCTTTTCAGGCTGTTCAGGCATGCTGGGGCAACAGCCCACGCCTAAACCAGCTCTAACAACCCAGCATTCAATAACTATAGCTTTGCTACGTTATCTTCAACAGCCTATGCCACACAATCTGGTCGTTCTTGTTCGTGCCTAGGCAATTTGGACATCCAAACATGTAGGAAATCTGGTAAACCACTATAATTGCGGAATTTTCAAATCATAGTTGTTCTTAAATTTTTTTTGTGAAAGTAATTTTTCTCCAAAATCGTGAACTGATACGCCGCTTTGTCGCATCGCTTTCCTCAACTTCCCAACCCTTAAAACCAGTATTTGAGCGAATGCAATCATGTAAAATCCAATTAAATTAAAGATTTCCCTCAATTTGAATTCAAACTTTGTTACCTCCTTGAAATTTCCACTCATATAGATCTCAACCTGCGGTACGTTTCGTTTCTAGCTTCTATATAAAATGCAACAAAATTCAATTCAAAATGACTCACACCGCCACACGCACTAAATCAAACAGAATAACACCTTTCAGATTTTGCAAGTAAGATTTTATTTGTTAATCAAGAATTAATGAAAATAGTACTGAGCAGAACAAAAGGTTTAAGCAGAGATGTGAGAAAGTGGAAATCAAACCCTGGAGCTGCTCCAGTACTTCTTGTCCCACGGCCCTTCGTATAGAGATCCAATGGAGGTGATTTCCAGGCCGTCCGATTTTTCATCTTCTTTCGGTTTCGCCATAGGAAGGTGGAGAAGGGGAGCGCTGAGCTCTCGAAAATGGACGGAACTAACGGAGTTTGATTTATGAAGGGCCTCAGCGCGCAGAGAGAGAGAGAGAGAGATGGTTTAGATGGCGGGAACGAAAATCAGAAAGGGCCGTATAAGTGGGCCCTCGAGTAAGCTAGGTAAAATTTGAAACACGTGTAACGGAGTAAGGCTAAGATTACCAAGTTGGGTGCGAAGATATGTGCCCCTAAAAATCTGATTGGTTGGGTGGTGGCCTGGTGGGAAATTTAGTGCAGTCAGGAGAAAGAAAGTTTTTGAAAAAATCAAAACGCCGTTGCCGGGGATCGAACCCGGGTCACCCGCGTGACAGGCGGGAATACTTACCACTATACTACAACGACCTTGATATTTAACAATCTGTTTCAAATTTTTTATTTAATGTATATGCATCTTTGATTTCTTCCCCATAAACCTCTATAGCTAACTCGGAACATTGAAAAAGAATTACCTTCTTGACATAGCCCTTCCAAGTACATCCATATCAATATGCCTATCATGAGTACAAACATTGAGATAATTCGCACACATAATTGATATTGTGACTCATCGTGCCTCGATTATAATTATTTAACCATGCTTCTCTATTAATTGATTGGGCAAGGCACGCAATCTCATATGTCAGAATCTCTTATTATATGACATTCGAAGTAAAGACATGTTGATCTATCTTTATCTTCCAAATAGCCTCATCTTTCCCTCCTTCCTGAATCCATCATCTTCAATGAGGAGGAAAGCTAAGTCCAACACTATTTATGGAATACTAGGAGCTCATTGAAGTGGGGCTAGCGGCCAATGTAAGACCCACAGGCCACTTTCAATGAGCAAAACAATTGATGTGCCATTCGGGGAAGGGCACGAGTGAAGCAAAGTGATTTAAGGAGTGAGAAAGAGTTGATTTGGCCATTTATAAGTGGAAACTCAAACAATAAGGTAAGATGTCTTGACATTAGGGGTGGAAGTATCGACGAATTCGTTTTTCCTTTCCCTCTTTAATGTTTGAGATGTCTTCTTATGCCAAGATTTATAAGTGATTGTTAATGGAGTTAAAGTTACCAAATGATGAGGAGTCAATATCAATTTATGCTTAATTGCTTCGCCTATAGTTCCTCTAATCATATTTTCTAAACAAATAACAAAATCCAAATTGATATTGTAAGAGATCCACTATAGAATGAATACGTTTATTTGTCAAATGATTCATATCATCAAGTGTATCCATTCCAAATTTATTTCCAATTAAATGGTCTGTAGCCACCAATATATTTTGCAATAATAAAAATGTAATGTTATGAGGTATATCAAGATTCAATCTTTGGTTCATATTTCTTTCCCAATCCTTCCTAATGCACGTACATCTTTATTAAATTAATTCATTTTGTAATTTCTTACATAAAGATTCATAAATGCCATTTTGGAGCTTTATCAATAATTTGCTTGTATAGGCAGAGATCTAGTGCTCGGTCGTTGCGCATTAGTGAATAAAAGTGCATTCCTTAACAATTATTGAAAGTGTTTTAAGTTTTGTATTTTGAAAATGTAAAAATTAAGAAAGTGCTTTTGGTGGGTCACATTTGAAGAGTATTATATGTGAAGCTTACAAAATAAGATTCATTTGGTAAACTTTTTTTGTGTTTATAAAAAAACAAAAATCTGGTTAGTGATTTCAAAAAATCAAAGGAACCAATACATCAATAACAACAACAACAACAATAATCTATATATATATAATAGTCAAACCACATAACAAAGTGCTTAGAATTGCGACATGTGGCATGAACCCATATTTATTAAGCTAAAAATCGGTCATTTAACTCATTGTTTTAAAAACTGAACATGTGCTAAACCGTTTATTTTGTGCTGAACCGCTGTTTTTTTTCTAATTAACCCGCTGTTTTGTTTTAAGTGAAAACACATCTCTCTCGTCACCCTAAGACGTCTCTCTCTTCCTCTTTTTTGTTCTTTTTACTTCTGTTTTCCTCTCTCTAACACAGGTACACGTTCTCTCTCTCTCCCTCTTTTTTGTCTTTCTTTTTTACTTCTATTTTCTCTCTCTCCTCTCTCCTCTCCCCTTCTCTTCACAGTACACCGTCTCTCTCCTTTCTCTTTTCTCTCTTTTTTTTTTTAAGTTCTCTTTCCTCTTTTTGTTCTTCTTTACTTATGTTTTCTCTCTCTCTCCTCTCAGACAAACGCGACTCTCCTCCCTAACGCAAAAAAAAAATCTCTATTTGATTGAGTAATTGTTTTTTTTTTTTTTTTTTTTTTGTACTTATTTCCATTCTAATTTTATATATTATTTTTATTAAATTGCTTATTTTCTTTTGTAATTTTAGTTTACTTTCATTGAGTGTGTTTCTCAATTTTCTTTTTTTCCTTATTTTCCCAGTCTAATTTATATATTATTTTATTAAAATTGCTTATTTTTCTTTTGTAATTTACATTGAATTCAACAAAACGATGGTGGAAAAAGTCCTATAATTGTTTTTGACGAGGTAGATACGATTTTTTAGTTACGTTGTTCATTAGTTTATATGATTTTTTTTTTTTTTTTGTAATGCACACTGTTTATATGCTTAATTGATGACAACATTGACTTTCAAAGTTTCATTGGAACTGGAAAAAAGTATACAAAAAGAACAATTCTTTTCAATCATATTAGTATTTTCATTTTCTATTTTTTTTATCATTTTATGTGTTCTATACTTCCATTTTGTTTTTGTCCTTATTTTCCGTTTTCAATTTATTTTATTTTTTCCTGAAATTGCGTATTTTTTCTTTAATGAAATTTACACTGGGAAATGATGGTGAGAAAATGTTTTCTATTGTTGTTTTTTGTATGAGGTATGACGATTTTTTTAGTTTACGTTGCTGTCCATTGAGTTTTTTTTTTTTTTTGCACATTATTTATGTGTTTAATTGATGGACGACATTGGCTTTCAAAGTTTCATTGGAACTGGTACAATAAAAGACAAAATTTTCATTTTCAATTTTTTTATCTTTATTTTCTGTGGTTTTGTACTTTCGGTTTTTGTTTTTTGTCCACATTTTTTGTTCTAATTTATATATATTATTTTTTATTCAAATTGATTATTATTTTCTTTAGCAAATTTTACATTGAGTAGATAAAAATGATAGTGAGAGATAGTTTACGCAGTTGTTCATTGAGGTTTTTTTTTTTTTTTTTGTTTGTCTTAAAAGTAGTTCTTTTACACACATTATATATGCGAAGGCTTATTTTCTGTTCTAATTTTATATTACTTTTTAATCAAATTGCTTATTTTTTCTTAGTAAAATTTACACTGAATTTTGCGTAGAGATGGTGAGTGAGAGAGTTTCTATCATTGTTTTGTTAGTATTTCTCATTTCCGTTTTTTATCTTTATTTTATTTGGTTATGTTCCTCTGAANTGATAGAGAGTTTTTTATTGTTATTTTTTGTATAAAGTATGGCGATTTTTTAGTTTATGTTCATTGAATAGTAGTTTCTTTCTCTATTGGACATGACTTCTCTCTATACCTATGACTTCTCTCTATTATATTACTATTTTTAATTTTTTTTTGTTTTTATTTCCTGTAGTTCTGTTCTTACGTTTTATTTTTGTCCATCTTTTTCGTTCTAATTTATATATTAATTTTTATTGAAAATGTTTACATTTATTTGAATATATTATGAGATTTTTTTTTAATTGTGTGATTATTGGGATTTTCAAGCATTTTTTTGAAGTGTTTTTACTGCTTTTGAAAGTAAAATAAGACAAAACTTTATTTGATTGTAATGCAAAAAGAAAAGGAACAGAAACTCTTTTGAAACACTAAAGAGATAATTAAGCATTAAACTTAATATGAGAAGATTTATTTGATTGCATTAAATATTGAGTGAAAAAAAATTGTTTTATTTTTAGAATGTTCATAATTATATAATTTTATTTGTATTGAAATATAATAAGTATCACACCAACAATATAATAGATTCATGTTAAAGAAGAAAAAGCACTTCTAAAGATTGCTTGAAAATCTGAGTAAATTACACAAACGGGAAAAAAAAAAAAATCGCATAAAACATTTAAATGATTAAAACATAAGACATTTAATTTTAGTTCATATAAACTAAAACATGTTTAAATATTTTGTTCCCATATGAGTAGTTTAAAATAAAAAGAAATAGCATGAAGAAAACTTGGATTCTGATTATCAAAGCATAAATAGAAAATTATCAGGAATTT
>FXXK01000920.1:91837-142639 GCA_900184695.1 Betula pendula | reverse complement strand
GAGGATTGATATGATTGCATTATATGTTGAGTGAAAAATTTTGTTTTATTTTATATTCATAAAAAAAAAAAGGTTTTGTTTATTTTGCTTTGTATTTTTTTTTTTCCGAATGTTCAGAAACTATATGGGTTTTATTTGTATTGAAATATAAATAGGTATCACACCAATAATATTAGAGATTTCAACTAATTTTCTATTAATGCTTTGATAATCAAAATCTAAGTTTTTTTCTTGCTTTTTTTTTTTTTTTTTTTTTTTAAAAAAAAAATCTTTATACTATTCATTTTAAACTACACTTATGGTAAATAAAAATTTTAACATGTTTTAATTTATATGGATTAAAACTAAAATTAAGATTCTTATGATAGTAAAATTTTATATGATGTATATATTAATGTAATGTTTTGTGTAATTGTGTCATTATGTTAAGCAATGTTACTGTATATGTTTTGTGTAATTGTGTCATTATGTTAAGCAATGTTACTGTATAACATTTAGTATGTCTTTTTATTTAAATAGGTGTGATAGATTGTTGTGTAGAAAATTAATAGAAATACTTTCCAAACACCAAAGACATAATTAAGCATTGAATTCTTGCTAATTTTCTTTTAATCCTTTGATAATTAGAATCCAAGTTTTTTTCTTACTATTTTTTTTTTATTATCTTTATACTTCTTTCATTTTAAACTACTCCTACGGGAGCATAGATTTTAACATATTTTAATTTATATAGATAAAACTAAAATTATGGTTATTTTGATAGTAAAATTTTATGTAATCTATATATTCATTCAATGTTCTGTATATAGTTGTATCACTATGTTCAGCAATGTAATATTGTATAACCTTTAATATGTCTTTTTATTGAAATAGGCTTGATAGATTTTTTTTTACACAATTTTTTTTTTCCATATAATGAAAAAATCAATGGAGATGTTTAAGTTTTGAAATTAAATTATAATAAATAATCCCGCGCAATGCGCGGGTTATGAGCTAGTAATAATAAAGGGTGGTCATGCTATCACCCCTTTTATCCTGTTGGAATTGGCCTCGTGGCCCCCTCTATTCCATTGAGGGTAGCCGCACGATCACTTATCTATTTTTTAAATTTTAATTTTTTATAAGTAACAAATTATCCTCCACGCCTGGTATAGAAAGTTTTTGTTTTTATGTTTTGTATTTTTAAAAGTGTTTTATGTTTGTTTGAAAAGTATGTTAGCAGTGGTGCCATATCTAAAAATTGTTTGAAAAATATTTTTCAATGTTTGCTCAGGGGAAAGAGTTTTGAAAAAAAGTGACCAAACATGCCCCGAGCTCTTGTAAAGTTCTATGTAGATCAACACAAACTCCAAATTTGCTATTCTTTTTTTTTTTTTTTTTGAGATTTTTCAAATTTCAATTCACCCTATATATGGATTTTTCATTTTAGGAATTGGTTAAAAGAAATTCGCTTAAATAAAGTATTTTTACCCCTAATAAAGGTACAAGAATTTTTTAGAAATCCTCCAAACTCCTATTAGACAATGAAGGCTTTCAATTATTTCAAGTAGACAACGATTTTGTATAATATATATATAAATTATATATATAAGAGTATATTCTAATATATATATTTGTGTAATCGAAAACAACAATTGTTTTATGTACAAAGAGGATAGGATAGAAATATCACTATTCTTCCCAAACCTCCTAATCTCTAGATACATAATCTAGGTTTTCCTATATGGTGATTTTTTCCCAACATTTAAGGTATCATATTTCAATTGATTGTTTATGCATTCATATGATTATGAAGATTTTAGGCACTAAAAAACTTAGTCTGCAAAGTGTTTAGTAAGTTGATCGGTCCAAAATATGACCTTTAAATTTTAATTTCATTAAAAAAAAAAAAAAAAAGTGGAAAAGTGGTCTGGTTGTTTAAGAAAAATCTGAAAAAAATGAGGGCCGCCTGACAAAGCCCACCCGCTGGCCATGTGATATTGGAAGCAAGGGGCTAGCTACTCTCTGGTCAGGTCCGTTTTGACAAAGGCCTATTTAGGCCCACTCACTCAACCTAGCTCACTAGTACTGGACCCTACAGTGAGGCCCAAATTTGACATACAACTTGTATTTCTGAAAAAATGTGAACTTTGAGAGGCTGTATCTTATGGATACTCTCCGAATATACTTCAATGAAATTTCGAGGGTAATTGAAGTGTATATATATATACTCTCACCTTTGAGTTGTTTTGAAGGGAGTGATCTCGGATTAGCATAAATAAACGTTAAACTTGGTTAATTCTTAAGCTTAAGTTAGTGAATTGATTTATGTGTTTCATTGTCTTTGATTGATATGAGTTGGCAATATAATTATTTCTCTGGAACAATTATTGATTTTTAATTGAAATCTCGCATGCTTGTGGGCAAAATTCTACAGTTGTGCAGTCGTTGTCAACTTGTCAAATGCTTGTTTTATATGGCTGAGTTTGGAGCGTGATAGTTATACAATTCAGTCCTATAAATCTAATGATTAATTTTCGAAATGGGAGGATGAGAAAAAGATCCAATTGTACTAAATAGTAGGTCTCATGCCTAAACATAAATGCTTGCTTATATTATCCTATCCTTCTATTTTAAAAATTAACCATTAAATTTATAAGACTTGCACATAAATCCCTAAGCCCTAAAGATCCAATAATTAAGATGAAAAAAATGTACTAAATAGCAGGTCTCATACTCGAATAAAGTTTCTCCCCTCACACGAAACACCATTTAAAGATCAGATTTTTACTAATTAATTTCTATGACGCTAGAGAAAAGAGAGAGAGAGAGAGAGAGAGGGATCTAATCAAAAGTTCCCGATATATATAAGAAGTGCAGACGACCATAGACGAAATGGTGTGTCCAAATCCGTTAATGAAAAGTACAGCACACAACAGGTTGTGAATGGACGGAGTGTCTGAAAACGTTCACGGAAGAAATGGGAATCTCGTGCATGCGCATCAAAAGCCTAGCTCCCGTAAAACGTATCAGAGAAGGCCAGCAAGGTATAGTAAAAATTAAGACTAATAAGTAGAGGCCGGCCAGGCCAGGCCAGGCCTGGAGGGAAAAGGAGTCTCGGGAGAATAGTTTTATACCAGCAGAGAAAGGGTGGAGATTCCAATTTCCAAGTGTGAAAATGGCTATGTTTCCTCCTTTGGCAGTCGAGGAATCGTCCCATCACAAAAAGACACCCGCGGCTCCAAAATTCATCCACAATGTGATTTTAGCATCTTTCTCTTTCAGGTTTCCTTCTTTAGCATTGCACCCACAAAAGAAGGAATTGATTACAGGACCTCTTCTCTTGACTATCATTTTCATGCATTTATCATCTTCTCTTTATATGTATTGGGCCCACGTTTCTTTAATCAATTAATTCTTCTGGTTGCTTTTGGAAGGGTACGTACTCGATCTTATCCTTACTATAAGCTGTGCATGATGTGCCGGGACTCTGAACGTGTCAATGATTCATTGTTCAAGTGTCTATATCTTGTCAATGATTCCTTGTTCAAGTATATATATATTTATATATATCTTGTCCAAGCTTTAGAGTATCTCACTCTTTGAAAGCAGTCTTAACAACTTTTTCTTCTAGTTCTACATGCTATATACAAGCAAGTACTCTAGGAGGTTATAACGTTTGTGGGTTCAATAATTAATCTTATTAATTTTATTAAACCAATTTTACATATAAGGAAAAGTGAGATAAACTAACCAACTATTCTGTGTGTGATATGAACTCCTTTTCTTTTTCTTTTTTTTTTTTTCTTTTTTTCCTCTTAATCTTTCTCTAAGAAAGAAATTAAATGGTTTTTAGGATCACAATGTTTCTAAATTTATTAGATGCAAAGCTTTTCATAAAACTTGTGTATTAAAGTGCCGTAGCAAATTTGTAAAATCATCATCTTAGAGAGAGGCTTTTTATGATTGAACCAATGCTATATAATAATAATAATAATAATAATAATAATAATATCCCTCATGAAGGCATACAAAACATAAACATTTAATCATTTCATTCCTTGACTTGTTAAGCGCAACACCCCTTGCTTAACCATTGAGTTGTTAAACATATCCCCCTAGTTATAACTATTAGCTGGGTTTGTTTATAAGCGTATCACCCCAATTAATCTTAGGCCTCGTTTGGTTTGCGGAATAAGTCCTGGAATGGAATGACTATTCCTATAGAATAATCATTCATTTATTTGGTAAGAGCATATTCATAGGAATAGTTATTCCCATAGGAATACTTATTCCCTTACGAAGAGGAATATGTATTCCTTTTAAAAATGAGAGGAATACCTATTCCTTTCCTATAGGATTAGAATTATTGCAGCATGTTCTCATAAAAGCCCTTCACACTCCAACATCAATTTTTTATTTTATTTTTTTGAAACCATTTGGTGATGTGCTTTTTGTTTTTTATTTTTTTTTAATAAAATAAAATAAAATTGATGGGTGAATATGATGATTTTATTGATATGTTTTTTTTTGTAAAAAAAAAAAAAAAACTTGAACTTTTTTTTTTTTTTTTTAAAAAAAAAAACGAAAAAAAAACTATGACTCTTTTTTTAAAAATTGGACAGTTTTTTTTTTTTTTGTTAAAAAGTTATAGTATAACGGTTTTCATTTAAAAGTAAAAAGAAAACGTCCTTAAAATTAATTTGTATTATAAGGTATTTTAAGAAATTTGATTACAATATGATTCTATTCACCAGCATATTCCACTATACCAAATAAAAAAATATCTATTAAGTGTTCTATTCATCGTTACAACCAAATTAAAGAATAGGAATAACTATTCATTCCATCTTCTTCTATTCCAAGGAATAGTTATTCCTTTTCCTAATGGAATAGTCATTCCGCAAACCAAACGAGACCTTAGGTTTGGAAGTCATTTTACCCCTCCTAGCACTGAGGTTGTTAAGCGTGTTACCACTGCTTAACCATGGGTTTGTCAAATGTATTTCCCCACTTGATCATTAGGTTGTTGAGTGTTTATTCATTAACCATGCAAGCTTGATGACAGTCACGTGTATTGCGCCCATGAATTCACATTAATCTTCTTGTTTCATGTCAAGCATGCATGTTAAAACACTTACACTTGAGATTTAAAACTACTTTCATGAAATATGTCATCCTAGCTAGTTGCATAGATAGAATCATAGAGTGTACGTTGTCTTAAAAATCAAAATACATAATTCGGATCCCATGAAATCATATATAGTATGTATCTACTTTAAATATATAACATCTGTTTTGCGTTTATTTTGGATCGGATGATATATATATATATATATATATATATATATATGCATAAACTACACACACACACATGCACGTACATATATAGTTTTTATTTAATTTACTTAATTTAAAACATGATTTTAGAATGCTTATGAATAGGCCAAGGGTGAAAACACCTAGGCGAATCATAGGATGTTCATACAATAACAATTTTTGCATTATTATTGAACAATCCTTACTGGCCTATGGCATACGAAGTACATATTTTTATGTGAAAGTACTATTTTCAAAAACGTCTTGATACCATTATTTTCCAGCTAGGTTAGAAACTTCCACTACAAAAAAATCGCTGTTTTACCACGTTTTTTGCGATGTAAAATTTTTTTTCACGACCCTAACTTTTACATCCCTTTGAAAAGGATATTAAAAAAGCAATTTAAAAGGTTTAACATCGCTTTGGATGCCAAAAATGATGTTAAAAAAAGTAGTAAAACAACGGTTTTTTGTAGTGTTTAGAGCCACGTTTTCATATCAAAATCATACCGGAACATGACGAAAAAAAAAGTATTATACTAGCTACGTTTATTTGTAACAATTAGTGTAAAAACTTGCATAGTTTACATGCAAAAATTAAGCAATTTGAGAAAAACTATAGGTTATGAAATTTTTGGTTATGAACATGATTAATTAGAACATGTTTGATCCTTTTTTTGGGCTTAGAAATTAAGTGTTTTAGCCATCAAGCCCAAATTTATTTAAGAACCATATATATATATATAGTGAGTTTGGTCCATTAGGTATATTTTGGGGTCATGTCATTAGAGTTAGTTAGAATAGGCCCAAATTTACTTTTATGGACATTCCCAGTTCACGGGGCGTAGTAGTGTACAAATTTCAATTATATGTTGTAAAAAAAAATTATAACATATGTGTTATAGTTTTTTCAATGGTCCATATTTAATTTTAAATTTTTTATGAAAAAGAGAGACTGAAATTAAATTTGAACTATTAAAAAAACTACAACACACATGATGTAGTGTTTTTTTACAACAACTAAGCCAAATCTTTAGTGTACATAGGCTGCATTAAAAGAAAATTTAAGTATTAGTAGTTATATCTATATGCTTAAAAGAAGTAAATGCTTTGAGGTGATTTTGTAGAAAAATTAATTTAACCTAATCATTTTTATGGTTGTGAATTTTTCTTACTAAGCCTTTCTGCTGACTAACCCTTTTTGTTTGGTTTTCAAGTTATGATCATGAAGTCATAAAAGGCTGGGATGGGAACATAGGAGTTGAATAGAGTTCAACATGAAACTCTTTTATATATATATATATATAATGGTTTAGAACTATTTTCAACCAAGCTTTTCCTCATTAAATAACATTTCTCAATGGAAATTATTTTTTTATCATGCATTTATTTACACATTTAATTAACTGTTCTAGTAGACTTTGTAATGCTTTGAATTTCTAGGAGACTAGTTAAGATGACGAACCTATATATATAGCCTTAACGGGCTGGGGGCGTTATAGATTAACTTGATTTAGAGATGTCATTTGAAAGACCTCAAGATCTTTGCAACCAAATAGGTCATGAAAGGAGATCATTTTCCTTTGCCAAGCCGGAACTCGATTCCCTCTCTTTCTCCACCAAATTTTGTTTATTTTATCGAGCCAATAAATCTTCTCTCATGTGACAGTGTGACACTATCTAGGAATTTTGGGTTTGTTTAAATTGGGATCTTTCATTTTCTATGGCTTTTAGAATTTTATAATTCGTTTGTGTAGATTAATCACTTTACTCAATGTTAGCACAACTTCTTCTATTGGAGATACTAGATCTTCACTCGGATTTTATAGTTAAAAAATAAAATTATTCGAGCTCAAGTTGAGATAGACTTAATAAAAAAAACAAAATTGTACAAGATTATCCACAAAATTGAAGAACTAATAATTAGATTGAACAACCTAGCTAGCAACCTTTTGGCACGGGTCAACTCGTTTGGAAAGAAATAAGTGTTCCATTTCTATTTGACAAAATATATTGGTTTTTGAAAAGTATTCGTATTCACCCAAAGTAAGATATTTTTGTTAAGATAAAAGTGAAACGAAAACGAAGAACATGGGCTCTCCCGACATATACGAGAAAAACGACGAGATTTGGTCAGTCACTTTAGTGTCAGCTAATGTCTGCTAAGTGCAGCAGCGGAGGTTCAATGACCCAGTACGTACAGTATACAGTATAGTAACCATAGATTTGCTTTTTGTCGCATACTAGTACTCCACCACTCACCAACTATCCACCTCCACTTATTTATCACAAACCCTAGCTACAACTTTCCTCTTACCTTTTAATTCACACCCTTTTTCAATTTCAAGTCACTCTTCTTCTTCTTCTTCTTCTTCTTGTTTTCCCTCCTCCTCCTTCGCTATCATGAACCTAGAAGAGAAAGTTTCCATGGACCTTCTTCCACCATCAGAGCATCTCTGCTATGTCCGATGCAACTTCTGCTACACTGTTCTTGCGGTAAATAATCTTTAATTTTCATCATTTTTTTGTTTTCCAAAAAAGTAATCTTCTTTATCTATATATGTCAGAAGTTTCATATCTGGACAGTAAACTTTCAAGCTAGGTCAAGGTAGTATATAGAAAACGTTTCCTATTCAACCGACATGTAATAGCTAGTCATCATACCTCCATACGATGTACTTTTTCTTTTTTCTTCTTCATTTTAAGGAATCATAGCATATTTTTTTGAAAGATATATGCCAATTGTTGTTTATATGTTGAAGGAGATTTTTATTTCATTTTCTTTTAATTCCTATAGGTTGGAATTCCATTCAAGAGGTTGATGGAAACTGTTACTGTGAAATGTGGTCACTGCAGTAACCTCTCTTTTATCAGCACCAGGCCTCCACTGCAAGGCCAATGTCTTGACCACCCAATGACTCTTCAGGTTAGTCTCCACATTCTCGTGCCCTACCCAACTCTTCTATTTTCCCAAAATTAGTAAAAATAACGTACCACCGGCTAATTTTATTAAAAAATACTACACACACTATCTGATGTGATAGTAAAAGTCACTCTTAGATCTAAAATCGTCAATCCATTTAAAACCTAATGATAATTTTTATTATCACATTATGAAGTGTCAAAATATTGTGTCTAGCTAGAATTTCTTAATTTCATTAGCCTTGGTGTACACAATAGTAGCGATATTGTCACTGATGGAAAGTGTTAATGTTTCAAGGAGAAGCAGGGCTTTTGCAATGATTTCAGAAAGGGCCAATCCTCGTCAACATCCTCGTCCACATCAAGCGAGCCATTGTCCCCAAAAGCACCATTTGTTGTAAAACGTAACATACCCTTAGACTCTTCTATAGTACTCAATGAATCCTAAAAACCTATACATGCTTACTTTTTTTCTTTTTTCTTTTTTCATTCTCGAATTTATGTCTGACTATTTTCAGCACCTGAGAAGAAACACAGGCTTCCATCTGCTTACAACCGATTTATGAAGTAAGGGGATTTTTCCAATGTGCTTTTTTGTTTTTCGGTGCAATAGTAGTTATTGTTACTACCATTCATGATGAAGTAACGTTTATAGTATGTCAAAGAAAAGTGATGTGTTTGATGCATCTTTTAAAGGGAGGAGATACAGCGCATCAAAGCTGCCAATCCTGAGATACCACATCGAGAAGCTTTTAGCACGGCAGCAAAAAACGTAAGTTGATTTTCAGGTTTCTGTGTATAATCTTCTCTACAATTTTTTTTTTTTTTTTCATAATCAATCTTCTCTACAACTTACTTAGGCTTACTTAGGCTTATTATTTATCTAAACTAAATTTTGGGCAATAGTGGGCTAGGTACATTCCAAATAATTCACCCGTCGGTTCAGGTGCTGGGATCAAAAATAATGTAAGAGTACTACATCTCTCTCTATTTCGACTGAAGGACACTTCTTAGAATATTTTTTATTTTTTTGTAAGATGAATTTCAAATTATAAGTTACTTAAGATTGATTATGTATAAGGTCTTATGTTTAATTTGCAGGGATGAAGTAAAATATTTCCAATCGACAGCGCAGAGACATGCAGGACGTACAATTGGAAAGCATTAATTTAGCATGCAAATTATGTCTCAAAAATGTTTTCTCGTCTTTTCACTTTACCTGATCTACGTTATTTGTTTCTTGATGAACTACTCAATTATCATAGTCTAGACTAAGTAATGTTTTAATAAGAACTGAATTTGTGGTAATTAATTTTGTTACTTGGTTTCCTGGTATAGATTCTGTCTAATTAAGTAGCCTTTAATTTGGAATAGAAAAAAAAAAAAAAAAAAAAGTAGCCTTTAATTTGTTAACTAAAAAAAGTTTTCCATCTGTTTCTAGCTAGAGTGGCTAGCTCCAAATATACGTGCTCCTATATACAATATAGCTGCATGCCTATGTGTGGTTGGCATTATATATCCTTTCGATCAGTACATAAAATCGTTAGGCTAAGGGGTCATTTGAACTAGATGACAATTATGCCATGTGCGAATTTTTTTAGATCAGAAAAAAAACAATCTACTCGTTCATATTATTGTTTGTTTCTATCACAGCGGCTATGATTTTGAATAAATATTTTTAAATTACCATTTATTCGAAAGGAGTAAATTTATTTAGTTAATTAATATTTTAATATTTTGTCTTGTGTGTGGTGAGGTTCAACACCTGTAATAATTATAATTGAAATGAAAAATAAATTAGGAAATTAAGATTTAAATTTAGGACTTTTAGCTTTGATATTACAATAAATTATCATTTATTCCAAAAGCTTAAGAAAATGTGAAATTAATTATTTAATTTATAGGAAAATATATAAGAGAAAAATGACGGAGATAATGTTTGAACTTAATACATCTTTTCTGATACCATGTTTAATTACTACTTATTTCAAAAATTTAAGCTTATAATAAATGATAAATTTAATCAATTCTTTAACATATATTTCAATATAATTAATGTACCTATTACATGGTTAATATAGGAAATAGAATGAGACAAATAAACACGTTATACAAACCGGCCACCGTAACGTACCCACGATATTATACAAAACTAGCTAGCTACAAGTAGAAATTCATAATCCATCATGGTAAAAGTAAGCACAGGTTTTTCAAGTAAGCGTTTAGCTTTTTGGGATGGGAGAAATCTGATGTATTTGGTGTATTTTCTGAAAAAATTAAAGAAAAAGAGAAAAAAGAAATGAATGTCACAAAGTAATGAATCCTAAAAAGCTATGCTTACAAGTTGCTGGGGTAATAAAATGGAGCTTCGAGCCTAGAATTAAAAATCTAGAAAGGTTCAGGCTAGGATTGAATCAAAGCTCACTAAGGCCTTTTTTAGGCCCAGCCTTCGAGGTAGGCTTATAGATATGGGTCAGGGTACGTAAGTTTTTCTAGAAAGTCCAATCATGAGCAGAGTGCAGGGTTTGGGAAGTGTGAGCCAAAAAGCCAAACCACAAGTTACTCCAAAAGTTATGGTCTTCGAAGAAATACATACTCCTAAAGATATAGGTATTTAATAAAAGCATGTTTACACTATGCCACAGAGACTAACTTGAAATGGCCCAATTAATTTCGAAAAGCACAGAAAGCCGTCATAAGGAGTCTTTAAGACCATGTTTTCTTAAGAGCTAAGCATCTAAGTCATATTGATGTGACTAATGGCAATAAGAAGCATGGTATAAAGGTGATTCCAAAACTATCCATTAAAATACAAATAAGGACCACCAAGAAAAAGTGGGCCCACGTTTACTAACAAAGATCAAATTTGGGGACTCGCGAAAAGACACCACCGACTCTTCAACAAAGGAGGGTATGAAAAGGATGGACATTTTGGGACAAAGGTATGCAAAAAGAAAACCATTCAACTCCTTGATAAATTCCATTGAAAGATCAATTATAAAGACTAACTTAAGCATCAGAGTTATTTTTCGCCAGTTCGCTTCGACAAGTTCTGAGCTTGTTTTCTTGCTCTTATTCCTTTCAAGATCTCAAAGTTCCAGGCTGAAAACTCTCACCAACGCAAGTAATTAATATGGGACCAGCTCCATATCTTCTCTAGGTGGATTCCACTACTTTGTGATATTTATAACAATGCTAGCCACTAGGAAACTATGGGTGTTTTTTCTGAAGCACGAATATGAGGTATTTGTAAGTTAAGAATTGGAAAGCCCCAGTTGAGAATGAGACTGTTGGTCAAAAGTTGAAGTTTCTCAAGTCTGATAATGGCAGTGAGTACTGTGATAGTGAGATTGAGGCTTATTTATTGTCTGGCACATGGGATCAGGTTGTGTTTATTGGCTGTGGCACTGATAATGGTGGATTGCCTGGAGATTAGGAATAATCTTGGAGGTGTGTGTTTATTGGCTATGGCACTGATAGCTATGCATATAGGTTGCGGGACATGGAGGAACAAAAAAAATAGTTAGGACTATATATGAATGTGGCCGATGTTTAATGAATCTGTCATGTACAAAGATAGACAAACTCTACAGTATGAGGTGATAGGAGAACTAAATTTTATAGAATTTGAAGTAATATCTAATAGAATTTTTTTAAAAAAAGTGATATCGAATAGGGATGTCATGAAGCCTCAGGATGACAACAAACATCAGATCCTTGAGAAAGACCCATAGGCCTCCTTTAAGGAGATCCACTTGAGTATGCTGTCACACACAGTCGTTGTAGCACCCCAAATTTTAATCCCTAGCTAGATTAAGAAATTTTAATTTTGGGATAAGGTGTGATATCGTGTGGGTGAAATGATAAATTTTGAGGATTCTAAGGAGCTAAATTTTATGAAAAATTGTAATATTTGAAATAAAGTAACCTTTGGGGGTTGTCGAGGTGTATTTTATCTAGGCATATAATGCTTTTGTAGGCTTAGACTTTGATTGTCAAGAGTTGTAACTAGATCATGGGAATGCTTGGAGTAATCAATAAGGGACGTGACATAGTTTTTGGCTTTGACTGTCAGGAAGGATTTAAGAATGTTGGAAGGTTTTATCTCAGACTGAAAATAGTTCCCAAGAGTTGTTTGGGTTCTAGTTGAATAAGAGATCAAGGTTGGGACCGTTGCGTTATAAGTGTTTGATTTTGATTAAGAAAAATTCAAAACGAAAGTAAGATTTAGAGTATATATATATATATGATGCAATGAAACTAAAGAAAATTTATGGTGTAAATAGATAAAGTGCATTGGGCTCGTATGCATTTTGATAATTAGGGTTTTAGAGTTGGGAGTTCGATTTAAATAATTCAAATTTGAGCGAATTCGTTCCAACGAACTTGGGATTCATTCGAACAAAATCGGATCTCTCCACTTGGCATAATGGTTTGCGCGGGTAGGTAAGAATGACCCACATTAAACGGTTCTAACATATTCATTCATGCGAAATTGGGTTCGTTCAAACGAGATGGAATCTTCATGAATGTGAAAAATTGAAGGGTTATGGGTTTATCCGCTGGAGTTGGGTCATAATGAGCTGATTATGTTGCATCATGTGGTCCATGTTCTAGGCCATTTGCTAGAGTTGGATTTTCAAAGTGAAAATGCGTTGGTCCTGGGGAATAGATCCCCCCTTAGTGTCCTTCGCGTTACTTCTTGCATTCTTTGACTTGGTAGTAGTCATGTGATCTCCGAGAGGGAAAGGAGAAACAAAGAGCACACAAATTCGATTCCACAAACGATGCCAACTGATGAAGTTGCAATCTGCTTGGGGGAAAACCTGCAAACATTGAGAAGAGTGGCTTAGAGGCTTGTTAGGGTGAGCCGATGAGCGATACTTATGATACCTAAGTCAATAAAAGACTTGGGAAAGCTCTTTTTCCTTGAGGGTCTTAGCTTTGAATTAGTGCATGCTTTGAATGAATGAGTGAAGTGTTTATCATCCCTTTTGAACCCTATTCCCTCTGATCGAAGGCCATGCCTCACTCGTACATCTTTGCCCCCATGTCATCCTTCGACTGGGTTGCCTATAGTGAATTCATGGGAGTAAGTCATTGGTTCTGGTAAAATATGTTCCGATCGCAAGTCAGGCGACATTTAATACCAATTGCCCCTGTAACAGAGGATGGGGTGCTCACATACCTTCTCCGTTGTGGGCCGTTCAAAAAATATGGTGACACGTCTTGTGTTGCTTTCCTTTCAAGTTAGAGAAAAGATTGGGTGCTACGCAGGCTATTGCAATCCTTCTGCAACTGCCGAAATGGGTTGATGGCTAGCCTGGATCTAGGTTGATTGTTGCTTGGAATGGGCTTCCTGGCCCATGCCCAACGGGTGAAATCCAGGTGTATCAAAGGACAACAAAAAAAATAAAAAAATCTTTGCTCTGGCCCAATAAATGGTCGGACTAACGAACACAGACATCTTGGGCAGATACCATTTTGTCAGAAAAGTAAAGCTTCGGGCTTGTAGAGAAGGGGCCTACTGGGCTGATTTCCTTTTTCTTTCAATGAAGTCACATTTTAGGAGTATCCCATAAATTGCTTTCAACAATCCTTTATATCGTGCGTGCGTTCGCATAATGATATGCACTAGGGTATTGTGAACAATGGTTTACCTGAGATGCATTGATAATAATAAAGCTATATATGCAGCCCTTTTCATAGCATGCTCATGCATTTGCAAATGGGTCGTTTCCTACCTTTTCTATGAGAAGGTGAAGTACACTGTACACAATCAGAAAAATCCTGGCATGGATCCACCATAGATCTCGAAATGGATGCTAAAAGAACAACTATATATTATGTGCTCGAGGCATTTTTAAGGTATATAATAATCAAGTGGTTGATTTAGTGCCCTTTTAAGATGCGTCACTAATGACGTTATTGGATTTGGAACAAGTTGAACGTGAAGCACGAGAGTGTCAGGTTGGGCGCATATGCCTCTCAATATGCAAACATCTAGATGCATATAAATTAAAAGGTTTACTTTATGCCTACTTTTATTAACAAGTTGGAATTCCTTGCAAATATTATAAACAGAATTCAAATGGGGATTCATGGCGCTTGTTGCATAAGTAGCACTGAGCACTAAAGTCCACTTACTACAATTAGGAAGTAAAATAAGGTCTGAGAAATAAATACCTAAGATGGACATGAAGATATATGCAAGGCATGGGCCATGGCCGGGTCAAGACTACTCCCAGTATATTGGGACCATTTATACACATCAACAACAGGAGAAAAATCCCCAATGACAAAGTGATTTGTTTCAATCCAATAATCAAACGGGTCAAAAGACTACTCCCAGAACATTGGGACCATTTATACACATCAACAACAGCAGAAAAATCACCAATGATAAAGTGATTTGTTTCAATTCATTAATTAAAATCCTTGGATTAGCATAATATTTGTAGATAAGGGGAATAAAGGTAGTTAGAGGAACTTACAGAATCAAACTAACATCACTTTACAGTAGCAAAAGCCACAAATCGTTTCTTATTTACCTTTTGGAAAAAGGAATTTTCCTGATAATGGTATCTCTGAAGTTTCTATCCACCTTTGAAACATTACCAATAAAGTTAGTTTAGTCTGATGCAGTGCAGCATATCTCCAACCACCTCCCCTTAACCTGCACCAACAAAAATGTTTCCATTTAATCTTCAAAACAATTTTGTGTAATTGACCTACAAGAGGAGACAAGAAGCCAGGAACTTCATAGTTTTTTCCCCTATTCTCGGCAGCATTTATCTTTCTTATGATATCTAATTTTAAGAGGTACATCGACATAATTAAAAGCCTCTGTAAATTGATACTAAAATTTAATAACTCCTAAAGCAAATTATCAACATATTTTTGCTCTCAGAAAGTTATTCAACTCAACAGCATAAGTAGCTATGTACTCTTAATATCATTGACCATGCTAAAAAGTTCTATTGATATGTGAGTCACATTTTTTTCTTCAGTTTGCTTCAACTTCAACATGCACTGACATGGATACTAACTCCCATTGCCTATCATCCATGCTAGCACACAATAGAAAAATTTTACCGGGGAAAATACCGCCACTCTCAAAGTGCACAAAAAAGACAGATCAATAAAGCTTTAGAGTGAATATGTTTTACACACCTTGTTGGTTGCACACTGCTCTAAAGGTTGGGAAATAGCAAGGGTCCCCATTTTCCTGCTTTACTTGGATGGAATTTCTCTGTCGCTCCACTCTTTGAAGATGTGATGACAATTGAAGCCAATCAACCGTGGGTCCATATTCGGTAGAAGAAAAATAGTTGGCATTCAAAATATCTGACTCTTGAAAAATTCCATCGGTGTGAACTTGAAAATCAGCAGCATGACTAGCATCAGAAAGCATTACTGATCCTATCTTATCAACTTCCATGGAGTTCATCCCATATGAATAGAGTCCATTTGATCCATATTGTTCCACAGAGCTTACCCTTACAGGTTTATCAGTTTGACCAAGAATGTGATGGGCAGAGTGACCTTGCATAATCTGGGGACTAGCCATTGGACGTCCAGTCAAATGGCTTGACAAGTCCTGTGATTGAGCTGACAGAAGAGAGAGAGCACAACTGGAAATTGAGGCCCCAGGTAATTCCTGGACGGTTGATGCAGTAAAAGTATAGTCTTCAGATCCTGATGAAGGAACTCCAGAACAATGTTGTTTCCCAATGCCATGGAGATGGAGAAAAGATTTTGGAAGCAAATGCCCATTTGTGATTGGTATTGCTGATTGAGGACTGTATATTGACTCCCCTTCTAATTTGGTATGTCTAAACCAATTGGCTTCTTCATTTTTTCCTGGACAAATAATGCCAGCTCGAAATATGTCTGGGAAAACAAGGGGTGTCCTCTTTTGCAAGGAAGTCCCCAAGTATTGAGTGCCTGCAAAACCGTTACAATGTCAGAAAAATGGTAGCACATCTGTTATAAAAAAAGAAAAAAAAATCTACATTCGATTAAAGATGAAAAGTGACTTGTGGGAAAGGTTAGTTATCGTAACATAAAAGGTCCCACAGACATATTTAAGATTTTACAAGTACATGGACAAAACTTTAATCATGAAACATTTTTCCAGTAGTCAGTACATTGATTTCTGATAGCCTATACACAACCAATAGGAAGAAAGCAAGAAAACATAAGGTAAATTCACCCATATACATACCCTTTTTAATAGTCTCCTTCTACACTCTCTTTAAATGCAGGTTCCTAGTCATTTTAGGATTATATAGACACTAAAATTGCTTCACTATACTGAATTGACATGTCATTCAAAAACTTACGTGGAAGCTCCACTTACTGTTATATGTCTGCTTTAATCAGAAGTGACCTAACCTGAAGTTGCTTCTACACTCTTCACATTCGTCACTAATTTCAGAGTTTCTAGGGCCTTTGCATAGTTTAATTTATGATCCCATAATGATCATGCCATTACCTCTTAAAAATCATAATTCTAACAACTAGACATTCAAGACTGAAAGAGGTTAAGTTATTCAACAAAAACATGTAACATTTTAAATTAATCATATCACTTCTTATACAAGTCTTTTCAACAGGCTCATATCATTCTTTTTTGTTCAAACTGCAAAAATAGGTCATATCCCTTATTTAGACCATAACTCTGGAAAATTGATCTATAATCTATATTTATCTGGACATGTAAGTGCCCCAGAATTATTGAAAATATTTCAGAAAATATACATCGCTTGAACCCCATATTTGCCAGTTAGTTGTTAAGAAGTGAATTATAGTGGCTTCAATGTTTATAAATAGAATAAAAGAACCACTGGATAGAGAGCACTAAAAGTAATTCAATGGGCGGCTGATGTGGCCACTTTTCCTTAGCTTTTATAGATGGAAGGTTAATGCTTTTTCTCCTTTTGTTTTTATCTGTAAAATTTGCCCTGGTCAAAAGGTTCAACACTTTATGATAAATGACAAAGATATAGTGGCACTCAAGAATAAGTCATTTTGCTCCAATGACAGAGCTGTAACCACAAAAAACATGAAAATCGAGATTGATTGGGGGGTGCTTGTGTGTATGTGTGTGTGTGTTGGGGGGGGGGGTGTTGATGCTCTTCCTTTAAATTTGTTACAACGAACAGTGAAATGCATGTCAGTGCCATTCATATCTGAAAATTAGTCCTCATTACAAGGGTTATCTGAAATGGCTCTCTGTTATACAACCATGAAAGGTCAGGCTCATAACTTATCCAGTCACAAGGAAGAGACACAGAGGAAAAGAAGGAAATTGAACTGTACAAAATTATAGTAACAGTCAGCTCATTAAACTAACTAATGACCAATAGCACAATTTTTGACACTCACATCTGACAGTTTCCACACAAAGGGACATGCATCCAGAGATTCTTGACAATGATACTTTTAGGAAGAAACAATTAAATGTTTTAAAGGATAGATAGGTTATATAATTTAAAAGAAACATTAGAATTCAGTTGGAAACACAGTCAATGTAGAACTTTCAAAGAAAAGCGTATAAAATGAATTTTATAAAGTTGGAGAATACTACTACTCTTTTTACTACAAGCTTTAAGTAAAAAAAAAAAGAATCACCAAAAATTTTAGCTTTGTAGATGGCAGATTATAGTTGAGTTAAAAACCATCATTATCTTGTTTAACTAGATGGCATTCAAACCTTGATATGATTGAAGCAACTTATATTTACCAGAAAGGGTATCTAATTGAGGCTTCCGTCGACGTTCATTGTGGCCTGCTAGGCGTTTACGACAGCTTCGCTTACCATCATCAAATTCAACCAGCAGATGAAACCTAATTAAACAATATAGACCATTGTTCATATCAGAATAGCAAGTAAGAACTTTAACTAGGTTGTGGTGGATGATGATCTTAAAAATTAAATCAATCAAATAGAAAAGTGATTGCTTGGTATTAGAGTCTACATTTTATAACAGTGTAGATTGATAAAATAGAGGTTATTGAATACATACCTAAAAGATAAACTTGAAGACAATTGATGTAGCAAAAGACAAAACCTACCTAAAGGCATACTGCCAAAAACCTCAATAATAGCATATCCCTCTTGACGACATCTAAACCTACATTAAGCATTATATGTTTCATGTCACTCTCCAATCATTTCATCCGAGATCATTCGAGTGTCAACAAGGCAGACAGCCAGAAGGTTCCATGTTGTTGGGGTAGGTCATATCTCAAATCTTGCCACCCATCCCTGCCCCCCCCCCCAAAATAAATAAATAAAATTTTAAAAAAAGAAGACTCAGAAGGAAAAATTATAATCCAATAATAGATTGGTTTTAGACAGGAGAAAGTTTTCATTCTCATTTTCATCAACCAAGAATCACCATCTACACGCAGATCCTGGTAATTGTTGCCACCAAACAGAAGATTCTCAAGAAGAGTGCTGATGTGGAAACTTTTAGCATATTGTAGCACATCCAGAAAGGGAAATATTACAAAAATAAATTTTAAGGGTGTGGATCTCCCAACCCTCAAAGTAACTAGTCATTCATGTAAATTCTGTTTCGGTGGATCTAAATTAAAAGAAGTGAAGGGAATCGTTTTATTTTTTAGTTTTAGAAATTTTTCTGCTTGAGCTTCTTTGATTGCATCACAGGCTTTCTTATCTCCTGTGTACATGGGATGCATACCTTTTCTTGGTTTCTAGATCATTTTTTCATCTTAATACCTAAACAAATGTGTATTTTGCAATTGGTTCACAGAGCCAACAAAGATTTCTAATTTTCTACTACATACTCTAGGAAATTAACAGACTAGGATAATTACTACTGGACCATCCCTAAGCCAACGTGAGAATAAGAGTCTGACCTTATATAACAACGTCCTAAGCTAACTATCAAAGCCCCAGAACAAGCAAAGCAAATCAAAAGCCATGGGGGACAAAAAAAAAGACCAACCTGCTACACTGTTGACAAAACCTTTGTTCAATGCCGTTAACAATAACTTTGGCAGTCTTAGAGTGAACATCACAAACTTTATGCCTTTTGTGGTAATCCTTTGAGGAGCTCAAATCCTTGTTACAACCATGGACTTGGCAGAAGGCAGTCTGAGAGTGTGAACTTGTTTTGCGCGCTCTCTTCCTCTGCAAACATGGACTTACAGATGACAAAACCGGTTTCTCTTTCAATACCTTGATATTCTCTGCATCTTTGCAATCAGCCAATGTCCCTAGCTTCAAATCAATCAGTGATAAATCTTGACTGTTGGCTTCCATAGAAGAACTTGAAAGCTTTGCTTCAGAACCCACTTCCTCAAAACATGAATTTGAAGTAACCATACACGTAGGAGTGACTGCTCTTTGACTAGAGCCACTACCAACCTCACCGCTTAACATCTCCATTCCTCGGTTACCATGAAAAGGTTTTCTCACCAAGTCAGAGAATCCCAAATCCAAGAGTTCCATGCCCTCAACCGCTTCTCTATCAGAAACAAGTCCATTGCTTTCAAAATAATAAGTGGGTTTATTGTCCCATTCCATTAATGTCTTTTTACTTCTAGCAAAAGCATCAACTTGTAAATCCATTTCATCACAAAGCAAAAGGCCTTTCCCTTCTGAACTGCAACTCCAAGACTCCATCATGGAATAGAATCAAAGTCGCAGAAATTATGCAATGATGCAAATTGCCTGCAAAAATTCAGCAAAAGAGAACACACATCACCCTTCTGCAACTTACCAAAAGAAAAATCACCGGTCTTCAATTCAACCCAGAATTGCCAAATTCTATTATTTAAAAGTGATATGGGTAGGAAACATTAATGCATACATAAATCATTAATGTAATTAAACAAAAAAAAAAAAACAGAGACATAAGACACATATATACAAACACATATCATATGGAATTAGCATTGCAGAAACGAAATAAAAGCATTAGCTTTAACAATCATAGAATTGAAACTGACCCAGAACTAAAACTAAAGACACTGAACAACATTGATCATATGCCATCTCAATCCAAAGACAAAGCAAAAATTCCACTTCCAGGTTGCCCAAAACTAGAAAGAGCACTCAGAGTCCTAACATATCACATGAGATAAAAAAGGAGTATATAATGCAAAATCATGCCCCATTTGTCTGCAAGGAAATCAGAGGAAAAGAAAAATAAAAAAGGACAATCAAACGTACAGTAAATGAAAAGAATGTCCAGATAAGAACTGGTAGCTAAAAGATTAACATGCTTACTTCTCTTTTGATACAGTTTCTCGGGAACCAAACGGAAATATACAAATGAAAAAAGATAGCAGAAAAGACAATGGAACGGGTAAGTGCTGTTCTTTGAATACCAGAGAGAGAGAGAGAGAGAGAGAAATGGTCTTTCTGCTTTCAAGATTGTGGTGAGGTCGAAGGAGATACACTGCGAGTCAACATGATTTCCACTACTCTGTACAAAAGCATGTCGAGGTCTTTTGTAGCTTTTGAGAGAGCGTGAAATTCCTGTTTAGGACCCATCTTTTCCTTCTATTTACAGGGACAAATGGGAAAAGGTATCGTGTCGTTGAAGAACAATTGAGCCCGTTTGTATTAGATGTGCCTCATGTTGCTCCCATGCCCTTGTTTTAATACTTAATTAGCCTCCTAATCAAAAGTTACCGCATGTTGGCATGTGAAACCTCGGACCATCTTATCATTAGTAGGTTGTTCCAATTTTAACTTAAGAGAGGGGAGTTTTCTCGATTAGCTTAGAACGGGATAACGATTCTTATAATTTTTTTTTGTGATATGTTATTAAAATAAAAATTAAGAATATTTTTGTCATATTCTTGAAATTTATATAGTAGATAATATTTGAGCTAAAAATTGTTTTTTTACTTCATTGAGAAAGAAGTGCCTCTTGAAAAATGAAGAAAAAACATTTTAAAAGGAAAGTCTTTTTTGGTTGCTTGAAATACATGCCGCATTTTTAATATATAATTTTGTTTACAATGTTTGATATAAAAAATATCTTAAATTCACATAATTTAAAATTTTATATTTTTAAATAAATTGTAGTGAATCATTAATGCATCGTGGGATTTATTTATTGGGAGTAGTTGGGTTTTATAACATCTTTATTAGATGATTTAAAATTTTGTAAAATTCGGACAACGTAAAAATAACACCTATGTTATAATTTTTTTATTGGTTCATGTTTAATTTCAAGTGTTCAATAAGAAAGTGAAACTAAACCTAAACCCTTCAAAACTACATCATCTGTAATTTTTTTATAACACTTAAGCCAAATTCCAATCAGTGAACATGACCCATTTAACTATGCATATGCACCCTCTTTGCAAGGTCTTTCTCCAGCTGGGGAAGCCATTTTCATGCCATTTGTCATTCTTGCTCATTAAATATTTTATAGCATTTTAAAGGATGGCAATTAGATTTTAGGGGCTAAAATTTTTTTTACAAAAACCTAACATAAAATTAATAGATTAAAGTTGAAAGATTTGATCCATTTAATTAAATGAGTCGTATTATGATTGCTTATATAACCTTATATTCATGTTTCGACACAATCCGAATCCGACACCCAACATAAGGGCTAACAATTTTTTACATGACCGATAAACTTGAGATAAATCCAATACAAAATTAATAGGTTAGTGTTAATAAGTCTGACTCGTTTAATTGAATTAATCAAGTTATGATTGATCTATTTAATATTATATTTATGCCTTGACACAATATGAACATAACACTCAAACACGAATTATGGTTATAAGAGATTTGGGTGAACTCAACATATTAGAGCATCTCCAGTAATGATATTTACTTTAACTAGTGAAAAAGTATAACCATCTACTTTAGTTACTGTTTTTTTCACTACATATTCTAGAAAATCCTTTATTTTACATCCTACTTGCTTTTAAATATTATTTCTCCTTTTTTTTTTATTATTTTTTTTTTACCAACACTCAATCAAAAGGGAAAACAAACTTCCTTTCGGTGAAGATTGTGGGTGAATATGAGAAAAAGAGAAAGAAAAAGGGGGAAAAGGAGAGAGAGAAAAAAAGAAAAAGAAAAAAAGAGTTTTCGTGGCAGTTTTGGTGAAGATGAGAAGAAGTGAAAGAAAGAGGGCGAGAAGGGAGAGGCAAAAAGTGGCCAGGAAAACAATAAAACAGAATAAAAAATGTTTATCATATTAGTATAAGCTGCTATATATGAAAATTTATTGTAATAATTTTGATGATAAACTTTTATTTGAGAGTATCTGTTGGAAAAAAGAAAGTAAATTATAATAACTAAATTTAATTATTATGATTAATTTAAAAGCGCTATTAAAGATGCTCTTATAAAGTTGATTTGGAAAGAATGGACATTATTTCTTCGTGTACTTCCAAATGATTTTCAGTGGCAAATTTGTGATTTAGCTCTTTATAATTTTATCCTTGTTGATTGGCCAATTTGGTCCCCCTGTAAACAACTCATCCGAAGTTCTTGAATGGGTAACAAAAGCATTCTATTTTGACTTATAGTCCTTGTACTAGACTTCCACTAAAGGGTGGGACTGACCCCTCTAGTCTCTAGACTAGATAGATAAGGCATGGCATATTATCCTTATATAAATCTGCTTCACATTTTGTGATTAAGTGCGTCACCTAACCACAAGTGTAATTTGTTTATTCCTATCCTATATATTACTTTGTATATTATGCTTTATATATTAATTAGCAGAGCCAATCAATTCACAAGAAGCAGACAATTTTTTATTTTTATTTTTTTTTTTAAAAAAGGAAGCAGACAAGGTTTATGGCTTAATAAAAAGGATTTAGGTTTCATAACATATTTTTAGACCCAAAACTCCTAATTCCGCATGTCAACTTTGGTGTTGGGGCAACTATTACTTTAGTAAGAGCAAAGAGTCATATTTGCTGCGTTCAGCAAACCACTTTCTCATTTTTCTTTTTATAAAAAAAAAAAAAAATTAAATTTTATTATACTTTATATCACATCAATTAATTCTTTTTTTATGTTAATCTCCTAAAACTTATAATGTTTTTCATTTCTCTTTTGATAATCATTTTGACTTTAAGAAATGTGGATAATGGTGTATATTGATTGGGTTTGTGTATGTGTGTGTGTGTGTTTTTTTTTGAAAAAAAGTTATGATGTAACATAAATATGAAAATTATCTTTTTATTTTGAGGACTATTTTATGTGTTTTTAAGAGTATTTTATATTTTTTATTGTTTGTTAATATTTTTACTTTAAAAATATAAAACAAAAGATTTAACAAACTCAACTAATTATTTCTCTGGACATGTTTTAAGACTTATCGCACAAGTAATTTGAATTAATGTAGCAGCAACCTCAAATATAGGTTTTTTTTTTTTTTTTTTTTTTTTTTTTTTTTGTTGTGGTTAAATGTTTTGAGACCCACACATACAGAGACAGAGGGAGGGATTGGCCCTCCACCTTTTTTTGTTTTATGTTTTTTTTTCATAGTACATAAATAGTTAAAATTCATATATTTTGGTTAAAATAATTAAGCTTAGCCACTTCCGATAAAAAAAGGTTAACCCATGCAGTGGCGGAGCCAGGAATGTGTTTAAGGTGGGGCGAAAGCGGAACTAAGGGTATATTTAAAATTGCGATTTCGTAGACAATAAGTGCGATTTTAAACTAAATCGCAAAAAATATATCGTTTGGAAACTGCGTTTTTAAAAAATTGCAATTTGAAACACATAAAATTTGTGTTTTCAAATCACAGATAAGGGGGTACTTTTTTGAAAATGCAGAATTTTAAATGCTAAACTGTAATTTTAAAGCCCAAACTGCAATTTTGCCAAACGCTTAATTGCATTTTCAAAAACCACGTTTTAAAATCGCACTTTTTGAAATCGCAATCCCAAATGGACCATAAAATAATATAATGTAATGACAATTTTTTTTTGCTCTCTTTATATACTATTTTTTTTATTATAATATATAAAAATATAGTAATTACAATTCAAAATATAAATTATAACATAATATATGTATAAAGAAAAACATAACTATCAAACTTCATAAATATATGTCAAATTGATATATCAGTTCACATGTAGACACTAATACAAAAAAAATTTCAGAAAAACACAAAATACAAAGTGTCTAAAACGGCATCTTACACGATTTTAGAGACACAAAATCATCAAGTATCAAATCTGAACTGAAGCTCTCAGAAATTTCTTTCTCAATGTAAATAACTAAATTATTTGCAAGAAACGCATCATCCATTTTGTTACAAAATCTTGTTTTAACAACTTTCATAGCTAAAAATGCTTGCTTAGTAGTTGCCGTAGACATTTTAGAATTTGAATCAGCATCTCTTTTCTTAAAAAATACATCAATTGTTTTTTACTTGCTCATGATGTAATCTAAGATTTGTCGGAAATCTGAAAATTTATTTATTTATTTATTAGTTTTAAGAATTTTGATACTAAAGTCTAAACAAACAACTTAACAACTCATGGCTAAATGCTAACGGCACATACTCTAAATGCTAATATAACTCATAAATAATTTCCTATTAAATCAAAGCCTCAAAACATAATCAAACATCCACATAAACCGTAGTAAGGGAGGGCACGCATTTGCAGTCTTAATAATTTAAAAATAAAAATAAAAAAAAATAAAAAACCAAGGGGGATGTTTGCAGTCTTAAAAAAAAAAAAAAAAAAAAAAAAAGGCCGGGCGTGCAGTGTGTAGTGCCTTAAAGATTGAGATTTTTTTTTTTTTTTTAACAAGGGGGGGCGTGCAGTCTTTAAAGATGGGAATTTTTTTTTTTTTAAAACCAAGGGGGGTGCAGCACGGCCTCTGTGCCTTAAAGAATTTTTTTTTTTTTTTTTTAAGGTGGGGCGCACGCCCCTACGCAGCCCCCCGTTACTCCGCCCCTGAACCCATGGCCTATTATAACAAAAATCATTTTATATCAAAACCTTAAACATTATAAATCTATCATTAGCAGCAACCAAAATATGTTATTAAAATAATTAGGCATAAGTAATAACTTTCAAGAGCAACGTAAACAAATTTTAAACGCAGAAACGTAGGCTTACTTTTTGCATATATACTGTAACTACAAAATAAGGATTTTCAGTCATAAATATTATCAAAATTATACTTTACAGTAAGATTGAATATGAGTTTCTAATTATTTTTTCATGTTATGCATCGAAAGTGAAATTGTTGCAAAAGTTAGTACAGTTTCAATCGTAGATAATTTTTGAGATTTAAAAGAACATCGAATTCTATTTTGATAAATGTTTGAGTTAAAAATTGAAATACATTAAGAAACAACTATTTTGTTTATTTTTTGTTAAACTAAATGGATACTAATTTTATTTTTTATATATTAATTTAATCTCTAATCTTAATATATATATATATATATATATATTTTTTTTTTTCTTTAACCATCTATTTTAGTATATTTTTTTAATTTATACTTTGGCTTCTTTAGGATAAAAACTTTTGACTTCACCCATGAGGCCGTGACACATACATCAACCACATTGGTGGATGGTCAGATAAGAGAATTTGTTGTTGGGAGTGCGATGAGACCCCTGGGTGCCACTTGTATGCCTGGGAAATGCTACACGCTGCCCCAAATCAAAAAGGAAAGGGGGAATGTGGGAAGGGAGGGAGAGGAGAGAAGAGAGAGAGGAGGGAGGTGCCCTGCTGCTCTTCTGACACTGCACCTTTTTTACTTTCCGAATTACCACTGCATGAGTGCCCACTCAAAGCCAGCCGGTCCAGCCCTTTCTCAAAAGTTGTCCATTATGCATCTGTCCCTCAAGAGAGATATGGACAAAAATCCTTGGAAGGAATTGCTCATCAAGGGCAGACACGGAATTTGAACCAAATTACCAATGTGAAATCCTCAAGGCTCCCATATCTTTTATCAAAATATTAGTACTAAATTGACGTGGAGTTTATTTATTGGTACTGGTAGTATTTATTTTTTATTAATTATTTTGATAATCTTCAATGAATAAGCTACTCATTATTTAGTACTCCTAGCATTTTTTTTTTTATTACCAATTGCCTCATATCAATAATTTTTTTTTTTTTGAGAATTTCATAAAGGTTTTTTAAACTTTCAGGCAATTTGAAATACCCATTAATCTTTGATTTCTCTCATTTAGACCCCTCATACTTTCAATTTGTATCATTTAACCCACATTAGGAGGGGTGCAAAAATTATCAAAATACACATCATTTTAGATTTTTTTTTAAAAAAAAACACAAAAGTATTTTGAAAATTTTAATAGGATTTGACGATAAAACAGACAGAAGGGGGTTAAATGATATATGTTGAAAGTATGGGGAGCCAAAGTGAGAAAAATCAAAGTTCAAGAGAGTAGTTCAAATTGTATACGAGGCAATTTGCTATTATCTGTACTTCAGATTTTAGATTTTAAAAAGTGTTTTTAAAAAGGTAAAAAATTGAGAATTGATTTGATGGGATCACATTTGAGAAAAATTGAGAATTTGTTTGGTAAAGTTTTGAAGAGTGTTTTATAAAAATTAAAAATTAAAAATTTAGATTTATTTATTTTTTTTTTATAGAATAAAAGAAAATTTCAAAAAAGTTAAAAAAAAAAAAATTATGGCTGCCTTGGTGGTGGGCACCATATCTAACTGGCGGACACCACGAGGCTGCTAGAATTGTTTGGTTGTGACCGCATGGTCACCAAAATTAGGGGTTTATTAATAGTTACGGTTGCAGTTATTTTTTCTTAACTGTAACTGCCTTAAGCAGTTATCGCTTTTAAGTAATTGTATTCACCCGCTAGGACTGGTTAGCAGTTCGACAATTATAGCGGTTATTGAAGTCTAAACTGCAATAGCTAACCAGTTCTTGCTTTTCTTTTCATCTTCCTATGTAGTAAGTTAAATTCTGACCCACACGTTCAAATGTTCTTGCTTCTCTTTTCATTGATTAGATGTGTTCTAACTTTTGTAAGTTGGTGGATTGAATAGTGTTATTGTGGATACAGGAGAGGGATTTCTGAACGGAAGTCCCAGCTTTTACATCTCTAGCACGCGTGAAGAGCTTAGAAGATCTTCTGACGAAGACACCACCACATAGAAAGAAAATGAAGGCGTGCAAGAGCTACGCAAGGGGTTTAGAAGACCATAAATCAAGCACTTTTCCTAAGGCTGCAAGGCTTCAAGAGGATCTTCTTTGTCTTCAGTGGGTAGGAGAGGTAGCTTAGTGGCTGGTTCTAGGCCTTCATTCCCTGTACAAATGGACTGATGATGTGCAAATTACCCCTTTGAACTTGCACGGTTTGAAATAGCATAACAAAGTTTTTGTATTATTTTCTTAATTATTTTTAATATATATAGTAATATATATTCTATATAATTAGGGTATGTGCTTAACAGTTATTAATTGCCTCCACGAACCTCTAAATAGTTATGTGGTTAATAACAAGCTTACTTGTATACCGTTAGCTAGAATTGATTGTTTGCCATCATGTGTTTTGAATGAGAGAAAAAATGAGGAATGCTAGAATTGACTGGTGGCCACCACATGGTGGTCGCAGCCAACACCACCCTAAATCTTTTTTTTTTTCCTTCGTTGTTCATTTTTCATAAATGTAATAAGGTGCCCCTACATATGAAATAATTGTACGCGGATAATATGCACCCTTTTTTTTAAAAAGAAAATACTACATTAAGTTAATTTTTTGAAAAATTGTTTTCTATTTTATTTTTTAGAAGCGTTTTGAGTTTTGAAAAAAGTTTTGTAGCTTGTTTTGAAAAGTGTGTTAATGGTAAGAGTCACATTTGAAAATATGTTTGGTTAACTACTATTTGGGAATAGTTTTAAGCATTTTGATAAGTGAAAAAGCTTTTCTAGAAGTGTACCAAATAGACCTTGAGGGCCACCAATGATTAGGAGTTGGAAATTTCACATTTACATCAATCATACTAAATGACATATGGTCAGGGTGACTAAACGACTACCTCTAACTTATTGGAGTGGCCTTGTAGCCACTCTGATCTAAAATAGGTGGTTGCGTAGTCATCCTTTCCTTTATTGGAATTGGCTGTATGATTACTTCTCTCTAATCTTTTTAAAGAAGTTAATTCCTTCAACTGAAAAATAAGTATTTATTTTTTCAAAATATTCTTATAAAAATGGGTAAAAAAGTTTTTGTAAAGTTATTTTGTATTTTGAAAAGTGTTTTATGTTTTTAGTTATTTGTTAATAATTTTGAGAAAAATATGATTTTAATTTTGAAAAAAAAAAAAAGTTTTCGAATGACAACATGGATTTTCAGATGACAAAATATAGAGGCTAAAGGTGGGAAGGAATACCTAGGTCATTATTTGGCCGAGGGGAGCAATCATGGACTATACTACCACAATCAAAGGCACACAATGGCAAGCAAAAGATGGGCACAAAGGTAGGATACAAATTCTTTACAATCCATTGCCCAAAGAGGAAGCGAAGAGAACTATAAGGGAGCAGTGAGAGAAGACCCCCTACTTGAGCTAAAGGGCTCTTTTAGTGTACCTCTTGCTCAAACAGTGGAGCCTCCTCTCACAGGAATCCGGATTCCTTACAATTTAAGATAACTATTATTACCCATGTCTCTTTCTCTTTGAACAGGGGTATGTGAGATTGGACTCCTGTGCCCGAGCAATGAGCCCATTTGAGGGGCCTTTATACTCAGGCAGAGACTTCCATTCTTACAGCTCTCCTCTAATTTTGTTGACCCATTTCCCGTTGGATAAGAGATTGTAGGAGATCATAATTTCTTTCACATATCTCTGTCCAAATAGGAAGCGTTAGTGCTAATAACAAGAATCCTTAATTATAGGGGATCTCGGTCTACAAAACTACTACTTTTTTGATTTATGACTAAAAGTTAGGGATTGAATCCTATGTGCAATATCTTTTTTTTTTTGTGACCTTTGTCCATATCATGATAGTAAAATAAATTTATTTTTTAAAAGAGGTGGTAGAAGAAGAAAAGAGGGTGGTGGCAGTTGGTGCTTTAGGAGGCTCAACCACCCATAAGGAGTGGTTTGAAGGTGATTTGGCCACTCACGAGCAACTAGTCTAGGAGGGTGATTTTGCCACCCCAATGGCGGGTTTTGGGTGGCCAAATACCAAAAGCCACAACTCTTTTTTTTTTTTCTCCATCTGCCTATTTTTGCTGTCATGATCTGGATAGTTTACTAAACAGCCCAAAAAAATAATATTTTATTCCATACAATACCTTACGATCAAGTAATGTTAAATATCACCTTCCATCTTCCAAAACTTATGTGCCATGGTCCCTATAGCATTTGTTAGATGAAAATTAATTTTTTGGTCGAGAGGACCATCCCGTATAACCTTTGTGGGTTACTCGCCATACTCCCCTCAGATTTGAGTTTCCGAAATTGAGGGCCTATTTGCACCACGATGGTGCATCCGTCGGACCGTCACTATCGGCATTTTAACTTTTAAGGTCTCTGAAACTTTGTAAGAAAAAAGCTGCACTTGCTTTATGGAAGAAGGCCCCACTAACCTTCATTTCATGAGACAAAGTGGGCAGGAAAATGTGAGCATCCACGACAGAAGGTAAGAGGGTGATGTGTGTCATGTGTGTGGAAAGAGAGAGAGAGAGAGAGAGAGAGGGAGAGAGAGCAGTACCATAGTAGGTAGAGTCTTTCCGGCCCATGTTGTCAATAAACTTTCCAGCTTGGTCATTCAACAGGCCCATCTATGGGTTTGTAGCGGACCTGATTTGTTACCCTCTTATTCAATTGATCCTTTTTATGAGCGAGTTCGGCCCGAGGAAGCAGAAGAGTTGAAATCATTGACCTCTTGTTTCATTGGTCCAATAACCCAGAAAAAATAAAATGTCTTTTTTTATTAAAAGGGAAAATTACATTTTACCCCCTCAATGTTTGAGGGAATTTTCAATTTAGCCACCAATGTTTCAAAATTCGCAATGCACCCCCAATGTTTGAAAAAAATTTTAATTCAAACCTTCCGTCAGATTTTACCGTCTAATCTAACGGAAATTTGTTTTTTTACTGTTCATTCGTTGTTTTTTAATTTTTAATTTTTTTTAAACAAACGTATGAATAGTAAAAAAAAAATTTTCCGTCTGATTAGACAGCAAAATTTGAACGGAAGGTTCGAATTGAAATTTTTTTCAAATATTGGGGGGTGCATTGCGAATTTTGAAACATTGGTGGCTAAATTAAATCAAATACCCCTTCAAACATTGAGGGGGTAAAATATAATTTTCCCTTATTAAAACAAAGTCCCTATTTTGGCCAATAAAAAGAGAGGAATAAGCTCCTCTCAAAGAACCAAATTGTATGAAAGAAATTATTGTTCCCCTTATTCTAAACACAAGGATGTATCCTTGTTGTGTCGGTACATAATGGTGTTTCTTTCACAATAGCAAGTGTGTGAGCGAGAGAGTTGTTAAATTATTAATTAAATAATTAAATTTATTTATTTTTTTCAGCTTAAATTTTTAGAATAAATAATAATTTAATATGATATTAAAAGTTTAGAACAGATATTCTGAATTAGAACCTTATTTAAATATTAATTGAATAATTAAATTCATCTATTTTTATCAATATTTTAAAATAAGTGATGATCTAATAAGAGTAATATCTTATATCACAATTTCACCATTTTTATTAAATTATCGTGTCACATTTGAGTGTGTGGTCAATTGCTGTGATTTTGGTTGGAAGGAGGTCATCCAATCTTGTCATGACTCAAGATGCATGGTCGCAGTCATCTTATTTTCCCAGCCAATTGTAATCAATAATCAGTGATTTTATTAAATGATAAAAACAAGGATGATAGCAAGTTGGAAAGAGAATGACAATGATCCCCTCCCCCTCCCCCTCCCCCCTGATCTGTCCAAACCTTGAAGTGAAAAATATAAAAAGTAACGACACATTTGAAGAAATTGGTAACATCAATGCTTCCATGTTGTGGTCCATACTTGACTTCAAGCCTGCTTTTGTTCTTACTATGCCCATCTCATTTTGTTGCCTATGCCTATGCCTATGAGTCTATCATTGGCAGCCCTACATCCGGTGAAGTTCAGTATGAAATGGATACAGCTTACGTGTCGTAATTTTTACTATAACACGTATGTTGTTAAAAAATTAAAGGCCTAAATTTAATCCAAAAAATCAAAAGTATATCTGAATCTTTAGTTTTTTAACAATATATGTGCTGTAGTAAAAGCTACAGCACGTAAACTGTATTCGTTTAAAATTGGGTTTGCAAGAATTTTTATTAAAAAGAGATACTGTAATAATTGTGAATGCTTTGTAGGCAAGAGATAAGAATTTGAGTGAATTTAGTCATATTTTAGATGAGATTATATTTGCATTGAATAAGTTGAGATATTGGCAAATTTATCGTGTAAAGAGATATCAATTTTTCTGTTCATTGTTTAGTCAAAACAGAAGTTACCTATATTATAAATTAAGTTTGATTAGAAGAAATAATGAACTGTATATTGTATTTAGAGAGCTGTTGATTTTTTTATCAATCAATATGGAAAAGTTATGTTAAAAAAAAATGAATCATTCAAGTATCAATCATTGCTCATTGGCTATGGAAAAGAAAAAAGAAAAAGAAAAAGAAAAAGTGAATCTCAATTTACCTTAGTGCCTAATGTGCTGTCAAAATTGATAGTAAAGTGAGTGAAGTAAGTCATCTTATACTTATAGTCAACTTACATGTGACCTACTTATAAATTAAAAAAAAAGAAAAAGAAACCTTACATATGAACTTTTTCTTTTTTTGAAATGTATTATTATACTATATAATATTAAAGTAGGTTAAAATACTAAAGTCCAATTATTAAATCCGGTCTGTTACTCATTGGGCCTAAAACGTGAGCCCCATACCCGCCCAAATGAAGACAGGCTTCAAACAAAATTTAGATTTTCAGTTTATATAATTAAGATTTGGAGCTAATCCAATCAGCAACTGTACATAACAGATTAGACCCGTTGAAATGTGCAATATGCTGCAGCAATTACTTTCAAAAACAATTTAGGATTTTCACTTTGAATAGAAAAAAAAAAATAAATAAAAATTAGGATTTTCACTTTATATAATATGGCCATAATTCAAGATGGTCGTGGTTCGTGTAACTTTAGTAGCCAATTTTTTCAATGAGTAATCGATGTGGATAACAAGAAATGACATGACAAACAAATGTGGTCCTTGTCACTTGTCACTGGCAGCAAGTTGGAAAGAGACTGATAAGGATATTCTATGTCACTCTCTCTCTCTCTCAACATTGAAGTGAAAGAAGAAAGTTAAGGCACTTATTTGATTGGAAGAAATTTGTAACATAGTGTATGGTTTTGGCTTTTTCTTGAATGAGATGAGAGCCACTGTTTTCGGTTCAAACTAAGCCTAAAGAAAATTCTCATGATTATTGGACATCTATTAAGGTGTGGGTTTGATTTTTCACAATGAAGAATTATTCACATAAGTCTAATTAATAATAGTTGTATTGAAATTTCATTAATGTTTTAATAGGATTAAGTCAGGTTATAGTTCAATTAGTTTTGAAGAAGCACCTACAGTTTTTGCCGTCTAAATCCTTCTTAAATAATTTCTAACTGTCAGATTCTACCATGGTAAAATAGAGTAGTTACAGTTGCTTGTTTTTTTTACCATTTTTAATTAGGAAAAAAAAAACTAAGCATCATCTTGCTGCCCTACCTATGAGCCTGTCTTTGTCTTTCCTCTTTAGATTAGCTATACTTTTGCCCAAGGAACAGAATTTTCCTGTCTTTGTCTTTCCTCCTTAGATTAGCTATACTTTTGCCCAAGGAACAGATTTTTCCCTATCCAATTAATTGTAGACATGTATGTTAATTAATGTAGTTACTTGTATTCCATTCAACATAATTTTTTTTTTTTTTATTGACATAGAATTCCCAACCTAAAATTCAGTGGAATCAGAAATAAATGAAGTTTAACATGTAAAATATTTAATTTTAAATAAGAGATAAATGATGGAGACAAACTTTTAATTTATGATCTTAGTTGTGATACCATATTAAATTACTACTTATTTCAAAAATTTAAATGGGTAAAAAAAGACATATTTAATCATTTAATTAATATTTTAACATCAACTCGTACGGATTCATTCAATGCAATTTTTTGAACTACAAATCTAATGTCGGTCAGAAAATTTGGTGACAATTAATATTATATAATAAACCGTGTTTGTTGCACTTTCAGTTGTGACTAATCCAACCCAATTGCCCACCCGGTTCACTAATTAACAGATCATTCATAAGACTTCAAGACTAAAAATGACTTTATGAGACAACTTCAGAGATAAAGACCAACTACAACTAGAACTGTGGAAGAGAGATAATTATTCTAAATAATAAAATGATCATAATTCCATATATCTCTCTCATCTAGGTAAGAATTTCTTCAACTCTAAGCATCATGAATCATGATTGAAACATTGTGGTCTGCTTATTACGTACGTGTTAAGCCACTAATTAAACCAAGAGTTCTCGACCTCCTAATCAGTAATCACAACAACTGAAAAATAGTCAAAGATCTGGTTTTCCACGGCGTTCAAATAAGATTCTGTGAAAATCTTTAAGCTATATATGCATTCAATATATATATGTTAATTAATATGAGATTTGATTTTTTGTTCACACCGCATCCCCCAACACATAATAACTCATATCTCTTAAAGCAACTGATTACTTGATTGATTTTAATCCTTATACACGAATAAATTAAAAAAAGGATTTCAAACTTCATATTAATTGACACACAATGTTAACAATATTATTGTTTATGACTGAATGTGTATTTAGATATCTATATCCTTGTGTTATATTGATTGAATGCCTTACTATTTGAAGACTTTGCAACATTGACTTTAATTGCACCATACTGCACTGGAATCTGTTTGTGTGGCGACTGAATGCAAAAGTTGAATTAAATAAAATATTTTAAATGATTTTCCTCTAATATTCTGACTGTCGACCCGTCACCGACACGGTTTTGACCCCTGTGGATTGGCTTCCAACGGCAGAAAGAGGCGGCCGGGGTCAGAGAAAGGAGTTGGAATCCAACTCCCACAGAGTCGGTGTATCCAACCCTACTATCCTCTGTTTGTTTTTTTTTTTTTGGCCCCTCTATAGTTCCTTTGCTTTTTTGTTTGTTTGTTAAGACTTGCCGGTGGAGGCCAGGGTGATGCTGTGTTATTCATTCATAACGTCTTAAATGATATCCGAAAACAGTATAATCAAAATGATTCCTTATATGACTTGCTGTGATCTCGTGGTCACACTTATGATTAATTATCATTTCCGGGTTTATGTTGAGGATGATAATTAATGCTCTATGAACTCCTTGGAGAAATGTTTAGAATCAAACTGCTTGAAGATATGTAGGTAAGATGGAAAAAAAAAAATGAAACGAACTAATCAATAAAAAGTTGAGGTAACAAATGATGACAATAATACCCAACAAACAGTTGAGATTTTGAATTTTGTTGGATGCTTAAATGATTAATAGTGGTTGTTGGTACGATATGCCTTGAATTATTGTTTGCTTGTTGAATGGGTGAGGCATTTAGGCCGTGCTGATAGTGTTACTGGCCGGTGATACAGTAATCTAATGGTAAGATGCATTCTCCCAACTCATTTGACTTATGTGTTAAAAAAAAAAAAATACAGTATATGTGTTATAGTTTTTTTTTAATGATTTACATTTAATCTCTTTTTTTTTTCTTTTTTTTTTTATGAGAAAGAAAAAGAGATTTGGATTGTTCAAAAATTACTAGTTTTTTTATAGCAACTAAACCAAATCATGTTTGGGCACTGTTCTTATTTGCAGTAGGTTAATGCTTTTTTTTTTTTTAATGATGGAGAACTTCTCAAAGGCATAATTATTTCGTGTATCTATCATTGTGTGGCAAACTTCAGACTTGTGCAAAGTGCCTTATTTACATGAATCGGGTAAGACTCGACTTCATTGACTAACGTGGCCCTAAAGAATTGTTTGTAATAAAAGAAAATTTGAACCTTATAGAAGGCACCAAGACTAAAGACCTACCACTTAGAGGCAAGCCCTTGGAGTTTCAGGTTAGCATATTTGTGCAGTAATGGTGGTTTGGTGCTTCTGTTTTCACTTTAGTAGATTAGCTTTTAGAAAAGAAAGGAGGATTTGATTGTCCACAAGGAAAGCTCTTTCTCAGTTTCTCTCTCCATGAAACTTCGTAATAACATCTCACTTTGAATGATAACAATTTAGGGCCCTCCACTCACTGGGATAGTTACATGCATGCTTGGCGGAACTTTTTTTGGTGTCCCATGCGTCATTTGTATATATCATGCCTCCAAGGGCTTTTTGGTGCCCCATGCATCATTGTTGTGTGTCATTCTTTCTAAAGCCTATCCATAGGGATGCATGATTGAGATCTAGCACCAGCTTTGAGCTTTTAGACATATGCTTATATGTTATAAACTTATACCCACATCCACATACATATATATATACATGCCCTCAGAAATTGGCAATTCATGGAAGCCGTCCTTCAGACAGGCAATTCTTTACCAAATCTGTTGTAGGACGCTTCTTTATCTGTAGATAGAGACCTATCCTTCTTATAAGTGACACAATGTTACCCAACTTGTCAATCCGACAACTATGGTTTAACCTCCGCCAGCTTCCGATTTGGACCCTTAAAATTATTGTGGATTTCATCATTGGAAGAAAATGAAAGAAAAAAGACAGGTAAATTACACTTTGCACCTCTAAACCATCACCTCATTTCCATTTATATATTCAAACTACGATTCACTGCAACTCGCGGATCTACCAACTATCAAAATGTTTTGAATTATTCCTGTATCGGATTTGACCATTAATTTGGATGAAATATATCAACTGACTAGTATGTGTGCTCGAATTGTTTTTATATGACTAATTTTCCGTTGTTTTGTAAGGAAACACATCAGTTGTAATAGTAAAAAAACAAAAAAAGCCGGCGCGCAAAGCCTGCTCAAATTGGGATGATCGTGAGGCGACCCATTGGAACATAATTAATTTGAACAACTTTTTTTTTTTTTGTTACTATTATTAAAATGTTGTTTTTACATACAAAACATGGGCAAATTAGTCACACAAAAATGGTCACATCTAACACATGGGTAACTCGAAAGAATTCAATAATTTACAGTAATTTGAAGAGTAAAGTGTAATGTATCCAAAAAAGATGGTTTTTGACCTCATTAGTCTTGCATGATAGTTAAGATGCTGGAAATTAATTAGCAGGGTCATATTTGTCTAAGATCCAGGCTATTGAGAAGTTGAATTAGCTAACACTAAGGTTAGTTTATTACACGGAATTGCTATTCTATTAAAAAAATAAATAATTTTTATTAAAAATGAAAGGTGGTTGAATAAAATAGCCATTCTCACTGCTCTTGAGAGAATGTTTATTCCAAATATTAGAACCTTCTCATATATTTTAATATCAAGACTATTCTATTCAATTTCTTCCATTCATAATAAAAATTATAATTTTTTCTAATAAAATAGCCATTCAACTATTTGAAGGCCTTTAATTGATAACATATTACTACATACATGGCTATATAGGTCATTTGCTTAAGAAAATATCCAAGCATAATCTTATCATAATAGAAGGCGTTTTTAATAGGCCTAATTAAGTATCTCTATCACTTTAAAAGTTGTGCCTTGGGTTGATCCCAAATCGATCTTAAATGGACCTAGGTTTGCTTTGTCTAGATTCTGTCCCTAATATTGAGAAAATAGAATAAGCTTAATCAGTTGCCTTTCTATGTTGATCTTCTGATTAGACATAAATGTATTTCATTAACCTCCTTATTATTGAGCTCAGCTAAAAAGAAGTGCAGCTAGCAGAGAGGCCATATTGTGCACGTACGGAACTTGAATTACTTTATGCTTTTCCCTTCCAAGTTCTGAAACCACCTTTCTACGTTCCTAGATGTATATGCTACAAAAGATGACATCCCCATGTCAATATCTCATGCAAGATTTATGTACACAAGATAACAGAAAAAACCAACCAAAAAGAAAAAAGAAAAAAGAAAAAAGATCAAACTATTAATTACAAGTGTGTTTGATGTAATTAGCTTAATTAGATTAGATATATTGTGATGACGTGTCTGTATTTGATTAATTTCTCCAATACTAATTACTTTAGTGGAAATCTCTAGTACTCACCGCAAAATCTAATCAAGTCACTCCACCGGTGGACTTTTGATGTTCTTGCACTCCCAACACAGCCAGAAAAGCAAGAAAAAGAAAAGAGAAAAAGGAAAGACAAACAAACATTCGGAACTGTACATACAGAGAAAAGAACCGGAAGAACTTTCAAAGAAGACAAGAGAAGAAAAAAAAAAAGAAGCAAAATCTTGGAGATTTTTCTTTCTCACAGATTCTAATTAACATCAACAAGAAATAAGAATATAAATCAACACGGGAAAATATACAGTATCATAGGGCGGCATTGGAAATTGGTGCTCCTCTCTTGATGCTATCCATGTCGGTAGTTTCATAGACAGGAAGACCACTTGAGCAGTAACCCAAGTCATAGTTCTGCAATTCAAACAGATCAGAGCTTGAATCACTTTCTGCACCATCGTCCACCTCATTGAACTTCATCTCCTCCGATGGATGATATCTATCCACCCAAATCCTATCTTTCTCCAAAAACACGTTGCTGCTGGAATTCTTGCATTTCTCTGAAAACCCTTTGCTGAATTCGAATTTTTCATCCAACCAATTTAAGTCTCTGTTCTTTCTGTCATCCGAGACCTTTCCAATATTGTGGTTTGACAAATTGCCCACCACCTGTTTGTGATCTGAATAGCTTCTTAAATCCTTATAGCTTTTTGTGGGAGTTTGTGCATTATTATAAGGAGGAGGCGTTCTAAAACCAGAACTTGAAGAAGAATATATAGACTTGGAATCGGCAGTAGTGCTTGAGCTTCGAAAATGACTAATGCTGATCCTCCTCTTCCTTCTTCCACCAGGGCTCTCCTCTTCATCTTTCATAGACTGTGTGGTGGATTTTGATTTCTTCTTCTTTGAAGCCGATTGACTGAAAAGGGAATTCAAGAAACTAGCCAGTTTCCCACCTGGGGAGCTTGGCTGCTTGTACTTTTTTTCTTTCGTGATTTGCTTCTCCACTACTCCATGAGATTGTTGAGGAAAAGAGTTTCTCATTGGCACGTCTAAGCTCATTCTGCCTACTCTACAACCCTGCCTCTCATCTCTCACGATCTTCTGAGGTAATTCATTGTATCCGGAGAAGTACCTCGCAGCCTCAAACACGTCAAGCTCCCCGGAATCATTCCTTCGGTGGAATGATTTCTTGTAGAATTTATGATCTGGGTCTGAAAGTGCTGTGATGGACATGGCTGGCTGAGACTTGAAACTTTCTCTGATGTGAAGTTCAAAGGTTGGGCGGGGAAGTATATATGGAGAGGGGGGGCTAGCGCAGAAGGAGGAGATTAATGGGTTTGAAATGATTGAGAGTAGTGGTCGCTTTATAATAATCAATTGTGGTGTCTATAATATTATATGATGGAGGTGTTTTTGGAGGTTTTTGGGAGGGACCCAGATAATGTGAATTTGTGCTTTAGTTACAGCGGAGAGTGGGGAACAGGGGAAACAGCTTTTTATCCTTCTCATGCCATGAAAACCAGAGGTTCCTGTTGTGGATGGTGGGGGGCAAAGAGCTAACAGTGTTTCCTTGGATTCCAAGCTTCTACTCTGTTTTAGTGGGAATTTGGCTTTCGAGTGCCTGCTGGCTATGACACTATGGGCACACTAGTAGTAGTTGACGGCCTTTTCTTGTGTATATCATTATAGAGATTGAGAATTTATGATACATCCCACTCCCCCCTTTTGAGAGCTTCGAACTGATCACTCTTTTTTAATTCTTTGGTATCTTTCTTTAACCAAATTAAAATAATTTCTTTGCTACGACATCTTTTGACTGCCACAAAATACCTATGGCCCACTAATATCTGCCTGCCTCCTCCTTTTAAGGGAGGTCTGAAGTTTGAGCGTTTCCATAAAATTTGCCTCTATTTAGAGCATTTTCAATATTGAATGAATTAGCTAAAGTAATTCTTTAGCCAAATTTTAGTTATGATTCTTAAAAACATATACTCCTATAATTTTGAGGTTTGCTATTTGTTATCCAAATAATCTAGCTAGCCACTGTAACATGGAACCGGATCCTCTCCCGTTCAAGCCGGTTCCTTTAAAAAATGAGCAAAATTATTATTTTACTTTTTTTTTTTTTGAACAATTTTGCCCACCCTTCTTAAGAAACTAGCTTCTCAAGTTCATTTTAACTAAAAAGGATCTGATCATTTCCTATAACATTTCTCTTCAAATGTGGAAAACAAATATCATGACAAGGGAAAGATGAGAGAAAAGAAAAAATTATATTCTTAAAAAATTATTTTAAAAAAGTAGATAAATTTGTTGTTGAAAACTAGATAGGTAAAATAGGAAAAAAAAGAAAAAGAAAGAAGTACATTTTCTAACTATAATTTAACTAAAGAATAATTAGTTTAATGAAAATGCTCTTTAAAGAGTGGTTAATTTTCCCATGCCTATGGGTTAATTAATTTTGAGAAATTCAATGTGTAACATAAAAGAAGACAATATAACTAACAGACCTTCTTTTGTTGTTGTTTGTAAACGCTTCCTCCCCTTTCCCCTTTCCCTTCTCCCTTGTAATTTGCTTTAAAAAAAAAAAAGAAAAAACTAACAGAGCTAATAAGGGCGTGTATACAAAGTTCATGCATGATTAACATGGATGATGCATGATAGAAGACTTTGTACCATACTACCATGACTCCTAGCTCTTATGTTAATAAGTAATAAACCGTAATTATTGTCTTAAGTATTAATTAGTCTTAACGAACCATGCGTAACCTACCTTCTCTCTCTGTATATTTCCTATCAATTGATGAATTGTAAGAATTCTTCCGACATAGTTTCTAAAGATGTTATATGTTCTTTGAGCATATAAAAAGCAAAATAACGCGTATTTCTTATATGCCAAAAAATACATGGCATTTTTAAAGACTAAAACTTTGTTTGTTTTATCAGAAAATGTTTTTTATTTTTTTTCTAAAAAATATTTTCCATGTTTTTCATATATAGCTGCAACCTGAGAGCCATGTAACTGGAAAAAGACAGTTTAATAAACTAACAAAAATATGTGGTTGGCATTGAAGTTACGATGACTGCACGAAGTTCTCTTCCAGAGCCATCTACGCCAGCCTTTATCATGTGCCCGCCTCTAATTAATGCACTTAGAATATCGGGAAAAATCAACTGCATAATCTTCTGTGAAGTCCCGAGTCCCCACCAAAGGAAAAAAGAATTATTATGGACTGACCTTTTTTAGTGTAAAGATGCAGACATTCATTAAGGCTTAAGGCAAGAAAACAACTTTCTTTTTCTTTCAGAGATATTGGATTATTGAGTCAAGACTCGAGACATTTTAGTTTGGCCCATTAAACACAAACCCCATTCCCCGGTGTCGGGGCAGTGATCACAACTGGTGCGCGCGCTAGCTAGCTAGGTAGCACACGTGCAGCATCGACTTGTATAAAAGAACTACACATCGACGTGGATGTTATATATATATCATCCATCATCGATCTTTTGTGAATCTGTGATGTATCTCGATCATACTAGAATATTTCAAAAGCCGCATTGAGTAAGATATTGATGATAATGACAGTTCCATTAAAATCGATCGAAGTTCTACTCAATTTTTTCCGCATTCATGATCATAATGTTCTAAACTTGTTGGTCCCCCTTCTCTTTGCCTTTATCAAATAAAAGATGGGTGATATCGGCAAGGTCCATTAATATTACCCAGCTATTGACACGTCTCCAGAAGTGCGTTTTTGTTTTATTTTGTTTTTTTATTTTTTTTATTTTGGGGTATGCGTTTTTGTTTAGTTACATGCATTAAAGTGGTGCGAGCTAAATTATATATATGTGTGTTGATATTGTTAAAAAAACTAGAGAATATAGTTAAGTAAGAATTGAATACCATATTTCTGTGTGTTTTTAACTGTGTACAAAATATCTTATTTATAATTAAATAAGACCAATTAAACTAGAAAATATAAAACAAGAAAATAATAGACAATATTATAAAATAAAATCAAACTATACAAAAAAATATGGTAATTCAGATAAATACAAAATATCAGAAAAATCTGATAAATATCATAATATAAATGCATAAAGACTAATTTAAGGGTCTATTTTAATTTATTATGATGGGCCAAGAACAAATTAGAGTTTTATAAATATATGGATGAGGTCTCCACTCCAAACCCTAGCACTCACTCATACACATACATCGATCTCATCATTGTTAGTCTTCAATGGCTGCAGGCTAGGTATATCGATCTCTTTCACTATTTTATTCAATGATATTGGCATGCATGAGATCGATCGATCTTGATTTGCAATCCAACAAATCCAATTCCCAGTGTCACTATCTAAAACAACATTTCTAATAGTCCCGCTGTTGCAAATTTGTCACAATAGCTAGATGCTTTCACAACCACTTCTTGAGTAAACGTCGACACTGTTTCAAACTGGCTTATGTTAGGTGGCATATTCCTCATGATTATATAATTAGGTCTTTCAATATATATATTAGAATCAATGATCGTGATGAAGAAATTTGTGGGTCTAACTCATCTCACAAAACCGGCTTGATAGGAGAGGATTGCACACTCTTATAAACATGCCCAAGATCTTGTCCACAGGCGATGTGAGACTATTCCTCAACATCCTCCCTCACGTGCAGGCCGGGGTAAGTAGTGCGAGCCCATTCGTCCTTGTGGTAGGCTCTGATACCATGAAGAAATTCGTGGGTCTAACTCATCCCACAAAACCGGCTTGATAGGAGAGGATTGCACACTCTTATAAACATGCCTAAGATCTTGTCCACAGGCGATGTGAGACTATTCCTCAACACGTGAAGGCTAGTGGTCATGATGTGACAAACTAAGAAAGATGAATATCACCATTAATCTAGCAAATTGTAACCGTTCGTTAAATTGATGAAATATGTACCGTACGTATATATATTGATCAGCTATGAAACCTATATAATGTGGGGTTTGGATTAAGGAATTTAAGTTTTTTCTCAGGCATCCACATTCTCAAGAATGTGACTATTTCAACGTTTTGATTAGATTCATATGTTTAGTTTACTCCTAAAAATCTTATAGGAATTATTTATTCTTTCCAAAATGAAGCACTGTCCCCTTATCTTTTTTTTATTTTTTATTTTGTTTTCTTGTCAATTACCTTCTTCAAATATTCCACATTTTTAAGCAAAGAGAATGTGAATTCCTACCCTCTCTAGAAGAGAGCGAATTCGCATGCATTTCCAACAAATGGCACTTAAGAATGTGAATTCCCTCCCTCCCCCACGTAAAATATATGTAGCTTCATCTATCCAAACGCCGCATAAAGGTAAATCTGATCACTGCAAAACGCTAGCTTACCCAAAAAGTGTGCCATGCATGCATATATTATTGTACGCCTTGGATTGGATATTGCCTAGCTAGTAGCTAACATGGGCCAAACTTAACCCAGAAACCACAAATCGCTTGTAGATGTAGTAGGAATTAAAAGCAGGTTCATTTAACCAGATGTATCATGCATATTCGTGCTGCCCCGTATCTAAAGGTCTAAAAGGGGCCACGTACAACATGTCTGTTAGGATAGAACAGTGCGGTAGTACTAGCATTAATGGCCGTGGAACGATTGTCGCTACTCTCTCACACATTGCCACCCTAGCAACCGTCTTCATCGATCGATCCCTTGTAAAAATCTCGTCGAGATACATGTTTCATGTTTGCGATGTTTTGTTGCTTTCTTTTATTGTCCACCATGCATTCTAAAAGTTACCTTACGTGGTCGTGGTTTCCCCATCGGTCCCGTCTTTAGCCCTATGTTCCCGCTCATGTGCCCTTTTCCGCATGACATTGCATCAAAATAAAACAAAGATTTTGGCTTGGTTCGGAGTTCCGATATAGATTGAACTTATCACCAACTCAAAAGATCGAAAGCCCCAAGATAGATCCTATCAAGGCTTTAATTTGTTAAGACACTGACCCAACAGCCAAACAGGCCATTATCTACGCTAGCTATGCAATTTAGCCTAGCCTATCAAAAGTATTGATTAGGTGGCCCCATAAGAGCTACTTTGTGTCCCCTAGCCGAGACAATAAGGGCCCATGCACCTAAGTTGTCTGCCGATCCAACTCTCCCCAGTCCCATGGTGGCATGCAATCACCAATAAGAAGAATCTGAAGAAAGATTTGGATATGGTGATATAAGAATGGAGATATGCATGAAATGTTCATATCTTCTTCTAAGCCAGATTTTTATAAACCCATCTAAACCACATGAACAAGTTCTCTAACTTTTACTTTCCCATGGTCAAGATCGTAAACGTGGCAACTCTAGCTACAAACGTTTGTGCTCTATTACCAAAGCACTTTTGGAAAGGCAAATTATGTTTACATTCATTCATCCCAAAAAAAAAAAGTTGAACATAAGATAATATATATATGCTGTTATGATCATTCGGGATGTGGTCTAGCATCAATGTTCGACGTATCTTTTAAAAGACGAATTAATTATATCTTATCCTGATCAGAAGGACATCACATCACTTGTCTTTTAATCTATCCTTCAAGATCATTTGTTGTCTAGTATTTTGTACGTCATGATCGATTTAGAGAAGCACAAGTGCTTAATTTCCCACAGCGCTCGTGATTAATTTGTTGATCTGCCTAATTATAGAAAATCTCTCTAGTGGGAATTTTAGGGATGTAATTTAATTAAGTGGAAGTTAGACATCTCATGGCATGCAAAGGACGATTCATTTCGATGAAGGGTGCACGAAGATACCACTATCCTAGGAATTTAATAATTAGAGAAATGCTTCGGATGTACGTTTTCCTGCTTTCTCACACTCTCCTAGTTCACACTTACGAAGCTAATAAGATTTTAATCGCAGCTAAAACGCATATACAACACCAGCAAAACAAAACAAAAATTTTGTAACCCATGCAGGTTTTCGAACCTGCGCCGGTCTTCAAATTATTAACAAGACACTTTAATTAATTACCAACAAAGGAGAGTGTTTTGCCATGGATCAGGTAAGACTCAACTTCGGTGGGGGCATAGTCCCAAAAATTATTTACACTTAAAGAGAATTCAAATCTTAAACTTTTTGAGAATGCAACCAAATTCGAAACTTTCACTACTTAGGCCAATCCCAAGGGGTTTTGCCGTAGCTATTGATGAAAAAAAAAACTTCATAAGAGCCGTAGCTATTGAAAAAACAAACTCCTCTTATGTAAATGAACTTTATAAAGAACTTATGAAGTAGTTAATATTTGTTTTAAAATTTTGTTCTTTCATTTTGCATTGTTTTTCCATAGAAAACCAGATAAAAATTCATTAAACCAATTCTTAATACATTGTGGATGCTTTGAGCTTGTTAAAAGTATTACTATCAAAATAAGTTTTAAAAAAAAAAAAGAAAAGAAAATGTGTGGATGCTTTGTGCTTGGCCTCTAATAGCCGTTAGCATCCAAAACTGGAAACCCATAAAATCTCCCTCTCACGTCAAAACAAGTATACTCAACTCTTCGTTCCGCTGCAAAAGATCGAAAAAGAAAATGGGGCACTGAGTACGAAGGTGACAACTGGTACGTATAACACAGGTACGCGTGGGATTAAAAGTGGTTCAAGATTGAAGACTGGAAACAATATGGGCCTATTGGTTTGAATACGGGGCTCCGCACGCACGTACAAGTTGCGATCTTTTGGAGCCCCGGCCTTTTCATCTATCCTCCACGGTACTGCATGCATGCATGATGCATGCATGCTTTCACCTACCAGTTTAGTTAGTGTCCTCTTGCTTTTCATCTCACCTATAATTCCAATGGTGTGTTTTCAAACTCAGCTAGCACTACTCCTTCGTTCTTAACTGAGATTTTAGAACCACGTGGCAAACACACAGACACAGGCAAATGATCGATACTCGCTGAAGCTGAAGTTGAATCCAGCTCTGACGCCCATTTATTTGTATCAACCACCAATTACAACTTGCTCGATCTGAGAGTACTACTTTATTAGTGAAGCGACCACCAAACATGCCAAACAGTATTTGGTCGCCACTTAATTCATTTAGTGCAATTTCTGTACAGACAAAGATTAGAATCATTTAATATAAGAACATATTCATTATAAATATGACATCATATATATATATATAGTCAGATATGTGAAATAAAATCTTGACTATGAAATAGCTTTTATCTATTTCACTTGAATTTGATTATTCGAATAGTTTTCAGATTTATTGATTGTGCAGCATGATCAAACTAAGTCTAAGATAGAGATTTCTTATGAATGTTAGTTGAATTGAGTGGTCGTCAACGTTTACACCATACAACCAATAATTAGACGCGCGTGGCGTTGAAATCTGGTTTGAAACTTTAGCCTATTTTGTGCATGTTGTCAATATTGATGAATTCAAATCAATATTGCTTTACAGTTTTGGGGATTGAATGATGCCCGTGTGAATGAATTGTTTTGGTGTATTAAGGCTTAAGGTTTTGAGCTTTTCGATCTACTTTTTGTATTCAATCTGTTGTTGATGGATGAATTTTGTCTCATCATCTTTGTCCATTAACTTAGACTTTCAAGCTAAACTGTCTAATTCTTAGTATTTTATGTGATTGATTGATTTATTTTTTTTCTTTCTATTTTCTACTTATTTATGAAGCCGTACGTGCAAAAACTAAAGCACGTTTAGATGGACTTTAAGTCAGTCAATATTAATGATCTCTCTCTTGGTCAAAAGTTCGATGTTGCAATCTAAGCCATTGGCCCATCGCACAACCAAGCTCAACACTTTGGATCAAAGTACACACTAGGCCCACATCCTAAGGTCATGAGGGTATTATATATATATTTTGTATCCATTAGTTTATTAATCGGTGAGATTATCATTAATTTTGCTAATTGCGATAATTACTATTGAAAGAGTTTTTTAAGCTATAAATATTGTTGAAAATCATTTACGCAACTGAACGAGAGATTAGTAAAAGAATGAATGTTTGATAATGTATATCGAGAATGATATATTCAAGATTATCATGAATAAATAAATCATACAACGATTTTTAAAATATGAAAACTTATGATGGCAGTTAAATAAACTAACGCTAGGCATGAAAAAATAAATTACGTACAAGTTACAATTATATGTTTTATAAGATAGTTAAATTTGGTTGAATTATTTATTTATTTTGTTAGTTATATTATTTTTTATTTATTTTTTAAATCAATTTACGTTCCTGTTACCACAATTAAAGGCTTTCGCGCAGCTCGATCAATCCATTGCTAGCCGTTTTATTGTTGGTTGGACCAAGTAAAGAATTGGCCCCCATATCTCGATCAAGTCATCCAAACTGAAATGAGAAGAATCTTTCATTATGATTTGATTGCATTTACCATGGATTACACCAATTTTTGCCTCATGTGAACCAAAATTCTAGTTTCACCGCTGGTCGCTAATAATATTTATCACTTTTGTCGTCGTTAAGCATCCATGGCTTGCTGTCACCGTCAACCGTATATAGGCATGGATGGCCTTGCACCCTATTGCCTAGCTAGTATCATCACTTTCAAACACGCATGCTACCATTATCCCTAACACTGCTCTCTCAACAGCGTAATTATAAGGAAAAAACAAAAAAAGTTAAGGAGGATTTCTTAACCGTATATGGAGCCATACTTAAGAGTACTATTAGCAGTAATTTTTTTCAAATTTTTCTATAATTTTTGAAACACTAAAAAAAATTGCTGCATGATTTTTTTAAACAGTTTTTTTTACACTAAAAAAAAAAAGAATAAAATTTTAAAAAAGTTATTACTAACGCTATAAGTCCTTTAATTAGCAGTACTCCAGTATAGTGTAAAACTTGACCTACAAATTAAGGAGGATCTGTTTATAGCTCGCTCTTGAAAAGAGTTATATTCGGGTGCCACCTTTTAAGCGTACTGGGAGTGAGAGTTGTGGCCCATTTGGCAAGGGGGACTCGATCTTCTATACATAAGCATAATCTGGGCCTTAGATGGGCTTCTCCTCTACAAGCCTATACTCACAAAAGAAATCTGCAGGTCTAGTAATGGTACGTAAGATACTCAAGAAGCTCCCATAGTCCCATTGATCAATCATCAGTTTATTATTTGGATCCACTGGAGTATCAAATATTGGTTTGGACCCCAAGAATCTTGTAACTTTCTAAAGGTCTAAATTAAGTGTACTTTCGTTGAAATAAATTGATACCACCAACTGGCCAAGCCACTTTCTATTCTCAGAAAAATATTTATGCTTAACCAAATCATTTGTAATGCCCCCGACCTGTTAGGGCTAGGTTCGTCATCTAAGTCTCTCTTAAACACAAATTAAGAATTACAAGTTCTCTCAAGGCAATTGACTAAATGTAGAAACAAATGCATGATAGTTGAAATAATGTCAAACTGAAAACTTTATTAAATGTGGAAATGCTTGGTCTAAAGAAGTTCCAAATACCAAGATACTATAAATGATAATAAACATTTTTAGGCAAATGCACTTATTTAAAAATGGGAAAAGTCCACATACCCCCCTCAAACTACCGCCCAATGACAATGTCCCCCCCAAACTTTCAATTGTGACAATGTCTCCCCCAACTACCAAACAAATGACAATGTCCCCCTAAGGACGAAAATACCCTTAATAAAATAAAAAAAAAAAATTCTTTAAAAAAAAACTAAAACTAAAAATTAAAAAAAAAAAAAAAAAACACAACAATTCATAAGGGCTAGAAAAAGACTAAAGCTAAAATAAAAAAATAAAAAACAAAAACCAAACAAAATTAATTTTTTTTTAAAAAAAAAAAAACTACAAACCAATTGGACAAATCAAGAATAACAAAAAAAATTATAAACATTTTCGTTAAAAAAATTATAATTATTTTTAAAAAAAAAATTATATTATTTATTATTTTCGAATTCATAAGGATTAGAAAAACTAAAACTAAAAAAAAAAAAAAAAAAAAAACTAGCAATTTTTTTTTTTATATAAAAAAAATAAAATAAATAAACACTCCAACCCAATTAGCCAAATTCAAAATTTAAAAAAATTATAAAGATTTCGTTTTAAAAATATTTTTAAAAAAATAAATTTAAAAATGGTATTTGATCTTATTGAAAAATCTGTAGGGTTATTTTTGTCTTTTGTTGTCATTAGGGGGTATCATTGTCATTTGTTTGGTAGTTTGGGGGGACATTGTCACAATTGAAAGTTTTGGGGGACATTGTCAATTGGGTGGTAGTTTGAGGGGGGTATGTGGACTTTTCCCTAAAAATCTTTAAAGAGTTGTTGATGGACTCAATGATCCCCAACATCCCCATTAATTCTAGCCTAGCTACCATGAGATTCTACTCATAATCTTGAAAATAAAAACTTAAAGGAGTAAGGGGAAAGGCTAAGTACGAAAAATCACAACCATGAAAACGGTAATCGGGTTAAATTCATTTTCTTCAAAAATTATTTTTCAATAAAATCACATCAAGGCATATTTCTTTCTTTTGAACATATAGATATTTTTACTTAAAACTTTTTTTTTCTGAGAGCTTCAAACTTTCTCTTAATATGGCCCATATATGTACACTATTACGCTATGTGTATTGAGGTTGCACGATCCTTATTTACCATGGCAATGCCTGTGGCCTCAGATGTGCCAACTCGCTGATTAACTAAGATGCATTTAGCGTGGCAAACATAGTGATGGATTCCCACCTTCACAAAACGTTTTTTAATGGTTGTGCTTCCATCTTAACGCTGATACCGTGTTGTGCCTTCTTTGAATTCTATTGGGGCCAAAATTATCTCATCTACACATGTGCCCTCATCTTATAAAACTTTTCAAACTCTCTTTACTTCTCTTGAAACATCTTAGGGCAAGGTGTAGGAGGGTTTTTATCTCTATTTAAGCTTTCCTTGTTTAAAAATTTCCACAAAAGGAACTCATCTTAAATAGTATGGTTCCCCATTTGAAAACTTTCAAAAGATAGAACATGCCTTAAATAGAATGTTCATATTTTGAAATTTACTAAAAGTAGAATGTATTAATCGAAGGATTGAGTGACATAAAATGTTTTTAATAAAACGTACACAAGTTTATAACATTTAAACAAATAATATAATTGTACGTATATGTAATAAAAAAAGAGATCGTATAAAAACATGCAATGAAAATAAATGTGAAAGGGGTAAGAGATTCTACTACCTTGATAGTCTTCAAAGAGTCACCTAAACTTTGTTACCCTAGACGTGACTCACCTTGTTAATTAGGACATTGATAAGGATGCATTTAGTGATCATGTATGAATTATTAGTGGTGGAGCCAGGAAAGGGTTCAAGGAGGGGCGGAAGCAGAAGCGGAACTAAAATAATATATTATAATGACAATTTTTTTTTGTTCTTTTTATGGACTTTTTTATTATTATTATGATATATAAAAGTATATTAATTACAATTCAAAATATAAATTATAACATAAAACCTGCCAAATTTGAAATAAAACCTGCCAAATTTAGAAAATTCCATATGGTGAGATAAAGTAAACTCATTACAGTGTAATTCTACAAATCTATTTGGAGTAGCTTATACCCATTTGATTCTCGTACATCTTTATGGACTAATTCAGTAAAGTTTATTAGTAACAAACCAAAAAATAAAAAATAAAAAATTACATTCCCTTTTGAGTGCGTCAGTGTCTGAACAAATTGTTAGTTCACCAAGCGAGACCATTTATGCAAGAGATGACCCAGAAAAGAAAACCTAAGTTCAAACTCGAAAAAGACAAACTTTCATAACAAACAGTCATAACTTCATCATCCCAACAGTATGATGCATCAAAAACCCCCAAATTAAACCCTAGATTCAGATTTAATAAAAATCATGCGAATTTATATGATTCTCTGGCTCTAAAATCAATGGTTGTAACGACAATATAAAGAAAAACTATAGATTTTACTTTACTTGACACCTATGGCCAAAATCCCTTAATATTGAGCTTCATCTTCATCTTTTTCTTCCACTTTTTCTTCACGATTTTTCCGCTATACGAGCTGCATCTCTCTCTAGAATCAGGTCTCTCTCTCTTTCAATTTCAGCATTTCTCTCAGTGTCTCACTCTCACCCGGTCTGTGTTGTGAAATGTGAACGATGAAGAAGCAGAGAAAGGAGAAGCCGAGAAGGGAAAGAGAAGAAAAGGGAAGGCCGGAAGGACTAAGGTCTGAGCATAAGTCTTTAGTCTTTTTTTAAAAAAAAAAAATCAAAAAGGTCAAGGGG